>JABXWE010041152.1:0-12232 GCA_014611495.1 Limonius californicus | reverse complement strand
TTTCCGTGCTTATCTCTTAGGAATTATGTGCTCTTATTGCTTTCCGAAACAGCTTAACGCTTTCAATCACATCGAAGGAACTAATTTTGTTTAAAGCGCAATCCCCAAATGGTAGCTGATGGTTTTTAGATATATTTTGCATTTATGCGATGCTAATAGGTAATAGATCGAAACCACTTAAGGACAATCTTCCATTCTGTACAATATTCATGAGGACTAGGAAAAATGCAAATTATTGCAAAGGAATTCATTTTTTGTTTAAATCCGGACAACTTCTATTATTCCTGTCTTTGTGAGCCGAAAGGTGTACCTAAAATAGAATGTGCCATACCTGTACCCAGCGGAATTTGCTTTAATTCAATCATAAATATTGAATTTCAATCTGAGAGGCCTTGACAACCACTCAAAATGAAAATCCCTAATGGTATAACGTAAGACATTAGACACCTGCGCCTTTATCCGTCGGCGTACCGTGAATTTTCGTTTATTCTGATGATGTAGGTGATAATATTAGGATCTAATGAACGACGTCAAATTCGGCGAGCAAAAAGACATTTTTTCTCATTACATGGACATTAACATCGAGCAATTTCGTTGGTGAATTAATTTTATGTTCTTCCACAGGGTCTCTTCTTTTTCGCAAAACCTCAACGTTTAAATACATTCTGCTGTAAATTGTTATCAAACAGCAACTGAAAAAATATATTTTTGTTTTATTGTGATAACATTGGTAGACAGGCAGAAATTGATTTGGTTTCCTAAATCTAAGCTTCTATTTTTAAAGGATGATTTTCTGTAGGTTCCATATAATTTGTTTTCCCCATTTGAGTTACTATAAAGCCTTTTATTTTAAAGAGACGCATATTTATATGTTTCAGGGATATTTAGACGAGCGTTTTATAACATTTAAATCGTAAAATATTTCTGCATGACTTTCGTTTATTAACTTTGCTGGAAAGACCCCCTTTGTAATAAAGTAAATTTAATAACTAAAGAAAATCTTTAAATCTCTTCGGAGGAGAAATGGCGAGGTTAATACGAATTTCTCCGTTTCTTTATACATCAGAGGAAATATCAAGTACATCGTAAATAGCGGGAATTGATGTAATTTAAAATAAATTCAAGAAGTAGATTACGTTGGTAGCCTAAAACGAAAATGGTTGAGAGGTTCGTGAAATCAATATTATATTTCGCCTAGTAAACAAACGGAAAAGAGTTTAGATGGATTACTCCGCATTCTAAAGCTATAGCAAGCAGCAGTAAATGGTGCTTTCCCTTTCATCCAGACCCGCATGGAGAACAATTAATAATCTTAATTGCCTATATTTCCCGGTTTTCAGTGGGGTTTTTTCGCATATCCGCTCTCAGCAGTTGACCGCACGGTCTTTCATTGTTCGTATATGCTGGAAAATAACTTTTTATCGATGTTCTTGTGATGGTTTTGTTTGCAACAAATTGGTTGTAAAATTTATAAGGTTTTTTGTGAACTCTGATTTACTTTCTTGCGGTACACGCTCGAGGGACATGCATTTGTTCGATGGTAACGAAGTTAGCAAGTTACAGTCTTGCGAATCTAATTTGTAGGATATTTACTTCGGGGTTGACAAGTTAGGGTCAGCTAACTAACTCGATCAATTTTATTTACCCTAACGTCGTATTTTCTTAGAAAAGTTTTGTTGTTTTTGCAGCAGCACTCGCAAAACATTCCCATTCATACAAAAAGTTTATTAGTTTCTCCAACGTAAGAGAGAATCGTTCTAGATCCCCAAAAAACGCACGCTGCCATTTTTATGCTCTCACCTACTACAGACCTACACTTTTTGCTACTAAAACCGTGATCACGCCAGCCTTTAAGGAAAACAGAACATTGCTTTGCGCGCATACTAATTTTTTTAATACGACGCTTACCATTTTTCCAGGGTTTCGTATTCAAGCATTAAAATCTTTAATGCTCCCTTTACTGGGTTTGTTTTTTACATTTACTTTGAGGTAGAACGCATCAAATTGCTGGAGTATTATTGACCCTTAGGGATGACGAGCCATTTCGTTTAAAATTTCAAACAAAGAACATACCGCTTCCTTAATGGAGATGTTCCTTTTTAACTTTTAATGGTTACTATGAGCTTTTCTTTCCATTTCTATAACTCCTTTTAAAAGGTCGGGATCCAGAATCGCTTTGATTTGGGATAGATGGAAAGCATACATTTATTTCCCTTTTGAAGTATTAGTGCTTATGGTTTAATGAACCAAACAATGTTTTAGTGACAGAAAATGTCTAACGGGGGTTAATCTGTGTGCTCTACGCTTTTGCTATTAAAAAGTTTGCTTTTAAAAACGAAGATACTGTGTATTAGAATTCCGATTCCGAAAGATATTATAATTTATGGGTATTCTTTATTTTAATTTCAATCTGTAACTACAAAACTACAATAACACATTTAATTTCTGTAATAACGTTATAACGAGGAAAGTATCCACATCCAATTATTTAAAGCTTTTATTCTGGTGTCTGCGAATATGTTGAATTGCTGTGTTATAAGTTCAGATAAGGGTTAATGTACGAGGCTTGTCCAACTAAAACCCATCTTTGATCAACTTTGCCTTGAAAACCAATTCAAACAAATGACGTTTGTTAATGTTTGTAGTGTTTGTAAGCAACACATTAATAAGTTTCTGGCGTTTGAATTTGATTCTGCTTTTAAAACTTCAATTTTGAAACGGTGTTTGTTGTTGAAAATCCGTCCAAGTTTGATCAGCGTGTCGTCCAACAATTTTTATGCGCTCAGGGTGTGCAACCATTGCAACCATGCGTACCCAACTGTGAAAGAATGGCGCCGAAAATTTAAGAGAGGAAAAGAGGGGACTATGTATGATCCGCGACCAGGTACACGGCGTACTGCATTAACAGGAAACAATATGGCATGTGTGGAAGGCCCTATTAGACAAAAACGCCAAACTTTAATTATAGATCCTCGTCTCTTGTCTAATGAACAAAAATGCTTGCGGATGGGCTTATCTCTGCAGCATCTCACAGACTATAGGAAAAATGGCGATGACTTTCTTCTGTCAATAGTTGCTGGTGACGAAACTTGGTGCCATTTCTACAAGCCATCCAGTAAGTTATAGTCGATGCAGTCGAAACATTCAAGTTCACCATCACCAAAGAAATTTAAAGCACAACCCTCTGCAGGCAAGGTAATTTTAACATTTTTTTGGACCAGGAAGGACCCTTGTTGATAAAGTTTGAGGAACCTGGAGTAAATGTCAATGCAAATCTGTACAATGAATCTTTGAACAAGCTTCATTAAATAATAAGACGGAAACATCCGGAAAAATTTACGCGTGGGTATTTTGTTGCACGACAATGCTAGGCCTCATGTTGCTAATATGGTAAAATAAAATCTTCAACGAAAGAAATGGAGGGTTTTAGAGCATCCATACTATAAGCCGGATCTATCGCCTTGCGATTTCCATATTTTTGCACCGCTGAAAAAGGCGTTAAAGGGTCGGCATTTCGAGCCTGACGCGGAAGTACAGATAGCTGTGGAAGACTTCTTCAATCAGCAGCCACAAGGATTCTATGAGCATGGTATAAGTCGGTTAGTAAAACAATGGGATAGGTGCCTTAACTGTGATGGTAATTATTTGAGTTAAATTATTGAATACATTTGTTTATTGAGATGGGTTTCAACTGAACACACCTCGTAGTAGAGAATCTCACGGGGAGTTTTAAGGGAAACGCCAGTGTAGTACCTCTTACAAAAAAATAATAGTTGGTAATGAAGCAAAGTCAACCTGCTAGTGTATGTGCATACATGCGTGATTTTATCTATCTTCCAAGTGGGTGTTTCGATTATGATTTAAATATGTAGATCTTCTAAAAATTAGCAGAATAAGAGAGTTTTTAAAAATATCGATATTGCAAATAAGTAAGACCTGTAGTTCTGGAACCGCCTTTTTGATAAACTTGACTTGTAGTTGTCTATTCAAACTTGATCTTCTTACAGAACATTATTCATTGAAATGAAGCACACGAAAAGCTTTGAATTTGGATTTTATGATTGTTTCCCCAAACACCGACAATTCAGTTTCTCTATAGCTACTTAATAGTCTTTAAGTTTTAGAATGTTCGTGTTGATGAAATTTTTATAAGCTAGTAAGGTCTAAACAAATTTGCATTGAGAAAATGTAATAAAATAGTACAAAAATGTTCAAGTATTTCTATGACACCTGGCAATAGTTAAAACTTAATTCCCTTTTAGTTAAAACCATGGTTGTTAGTAGTAAAATAATTTGTATTTAAAATGTGTCACCTGTTATCAATATCATGGTTTATATTTATAGTGGTATCACAATGTAGTATTTTCGCTTAGTCAGCGGACAGAAATTGTACTGAAAGACACGGATAAAAAGCCCCCAGAGAATAGGACTCCGCCAAGAGGGTTCTTGACCTAAACTCCCTCATGTGTCTTGACCAAAGCCCCTATAATAATGTGCTCTTGGTTATATACATAAAATAAGATATAAATGAAAATTCTGATGATTTCATAATATTCTAGCATTTTTTATCCTATGGACTTATAAAATGTTGATAATCGTCCATGTTGTTGTAAACATACATAGATGGTCTGGACTCGTGAATTACAGGGCATTTTTGGTAGGAATTTTTAAATAATAAAACATGTTCAAATATTTACGAGGAGCCACTTTGGTAAGCTTTAAAGTAGTGATATTTAATGAGCCTCTTTTATTAATACAAGCAGGAAATCTTTATTATCCTATTGGAAACTACGTTTTAAAATTTAATTACCAACGCTTTACCGTGATGTATATGGTGTTGCTAGTTACATCAGTAATTATTATAGCTTCTTGTAATCAGCTGTGTATACTGTACAAGTTATGTATGTATTTAAATTAAATGCTGAAGATATCGTGAGAAACTATTAATTAATTGCCTAATTATTTTTTGTTTTGGGTCAGATTGCAAGAAACAGGGCGGTACCGATTATCCAACTTCCGTTGAGGATATTGTTTTAATAATAAATATGGTTGGTGATTACATTGCAATTTTATAACAACACATTTAAACCTAATTTGCTTACTTAAATCAAAAAGCATATAGATCGGATCCAAAGAAATGCATAAAAATATGCACTGTATATAATGTAGGCTTAACTTCTGTAGATGGTTCGTATAACAAAATGTTGGACATATGGAAGGAATACAGAATTTTAATATGAACTTCTGAACTGTACGATAGTTCAGGCATATTGTTTCGGTAGTTTATTATCTTTTTTTGTAATAACTGCAGGTATGGAATAGGAATTACAAATGTAGATAGATATATTTTAAGACAACATATATAATTTTTTATATTTGTATGTGCAGATTTAAAAATCTAAAAGGTGAATACTTTGAGTTAGTTTTTACCTCACCCTTTACCCTATGTTGGAATTTTACGGCAACAAAAAATCCAATACTTAGTTCTGTAGGTCGAGTAAATAAATAAGTAATATACACGCAAACTTGTAGCAAAATGCCTGCGGTATTTTAGCACCATCCTTTATTGTCGTTTCGCACGCATGATTATTTGTGTTATATACGAATTTTGCGGTGCGCTGATTCAGTGAAGATAGAGGTACGATATATTTAAGATAACCGCTTCTCCCAACAATTTCACGTAATAGGTGCGATCAGAAATCTCATTGTCTGTTGAATGAGAATCGGTCTGGATATCGGAAACCAATACTTGCATCGCCTTGTCTCTAACGTTTCTTGCAGAAGTTATAACAACTTTGCGTCCGAAGAAAGCAGCATCAGAATATCTCCGGGCAAAGCACAAATGTCTCATGTTGAGTTCTCGTTAGCCAAGCCAACGGCATCAGTTTGAATCCGGTCGATACAACTCGCAACATTAGTGTCTGTCGAGTTAGCTGCTCAGTCTGACGAAGATAAACGGGGACAGGTTGCGTAAACTGGAGAAGGCACCATCCGCTATGCACGGTTTAGCAAAATCAGGGATGGGCAAGTTTCTATTTACCCCTTGTTTACTATATTTCTAAGTTAGACTTAACCGACACCAAGCCTATGGGTAGAGAATAAATTCCTATTAACAAACTCACATTTAAATAAAAATTTAACTCCAAACCATATTATCAAGAATTTTAATACGAGTTGGTTTTATTGGTTTTCCTGCTGCTTTATATGTATTTCAATGCAATACGCGTCGTTTTCAAAAGTAATACAAATAAATATATGTAGCTAGGAAAGCACAATAGCATATTTGATGTTGGTTTCAAACTTGACCGTGGTCTTCTATCACAAAACTTCTAATAACGGCATATTTAGCAGTTCAGTTTGCTCAGCCATTACATGTGTAATTTCTTAATATGTGTAAATTACGTTTATCACGGTATATATGTAAAGCTGTTAGTATGTTGTATAATATTAATGATGGTTGTGTCCTGAAAAGCGTTTAGTGTAGTAGATTTTTCTGAATGTTTTTCGTTTTCGTATATAGTAACAAATACTTAATGGTCTAGCCTATATATACAGAATTACAGCGAGAACACTTTAACCTGTAAATACTGATATCGAAAAATCACTATATCCGGCGTTGACTGCAATATATTAGCTAACGATATTGTACTTCCCATTAGTAAGCCGTCTTTGGTAAAATTTACAATTCTAAGATAAATTTTTTGGTAAATACAAATCCCAAATAACTGAATCAATTAATTTACTTTCATTACTTTAATAATTTTTATGTTAAAAATGTTATAGGTACCACTCTTGATGAGATAACTATGTAAACATTACTAAATTAAATATATAATAAAAATAGAATAGGGTTTGATTTTGTACTATTTTAAAGTTCACTTGCGTTTCAGTCTAATCTTAAAAGTTTATTTTTACGTATGTATATTTTTAAAATATCATTTCATATATTTGTTAACGAATTCTTCATCGTCATTGTCAAAAATAACTAAGAGCAGTTTATACATAAGTCCTGTGTACAGCTCTGTAAAATGAATGTGCAAGTTGTCTTTGATTCTTCTTTCAACCATCTGAATTCGGCTTTTTCCAGATGATCTCTGCCGTTACGTGATTCTTTGTTCTAGTATATCGTTAAAAGGTAACCATATTTATGTATGTATTTATGTTCACTTGTATTGAAAATAATGTGTATCACGTCGAAATACCTACAAAAGCACCGGAAAGCGAATAATAGCTGTAGAAATTATGAATAATATTGTATTGACTGATTAGTGAATATCAATTTCAAAGTTGTAAAGCAAATAAATAAATTGTAATTAATGTTCATTTGAATAGATAAATATTACAAATTATTGTTGTAATTGACACTGTTATGAAAAATTCTGGTTCACTTAAAGATTTCCTGAAACGTTTTTAGAATAATATGTTCGCCACCTGCTTGCAGAAGGTAATAAACGTACGAGGCTTGTTCAACTGAAAGCCATCTTGTGAAATTCAAATGACGTTTATTAATGTTAATAATGTTTGTAAGCAACACATTAATAAGTTTCTGCCGTTTGAATTTGATTCTGACTTTTAAAACTTCTATTTTGAAATGGCGTTTGTTGTTGAAAATCCGTCCAAGTTTGATAAGATTCGTACGCGAATACAAGAAGTATATGGAAATGCGTGTATGCTTACCCAACTGTTAAGGAATGGTGCCAACAATTTAAAAATGCAAAAGATAGGACTGTGGATGAACCGCGATCAGGTGCGCGGTGTACTGCAGTAACTGAAACCAATATGGCATGTGTGGAAGGCCTTATTAGAGAAAATCGTCGAATTTCAATTAGAGAAATTTCAGAAATTGTTGGTGCGAGTGTAGGATCTGTCCATAGTATTGTTCGTAATCTGGGTTACAGCAAAGTTTGTTCGCAATGGATTCCTCGTTTCCTGTCTAATAAACAAAAATGCTTGCAAATGGGCTTATCTCTGCAACACCTCACAGACTATAGGAAAAATGGTGATGAGTTTCTTCTGTCAATAGTTGCTGGTTACGAAACAGGAAATTTAAAGCACAGCCTCCTGCAGGCAAGGTGACGTTAGCATTTTTTTTTCGACCACGAAGGACCCTTGTTGATAGAGTGTAAGGAACCTGGAGGAAATGTCAATGCAAATCTGTACAATGAAACTTTGAACAAGCTTCATCAAGCAATAAGACGGAAACGTCCAGGAAAACTTACGCGTGGGGTCATTTTGCTGCACAACAACGCTAGGTCTCATGTTGCTAACGTGGTAAAAGAAAATCTTCAACGAAAAAAATGGAGGGTTTTATAGCATTCATCCTATAGCCTGGATCTATAATCTTGCGATTTCCATATTGTTGGACCGCTGAAAAAGGCGTTGACAGGTCGGCATTTTGTGTCTGACGCAAAAGTACTGGAAAACTTCTTCAATCAGCAGCCACAAGAAATCTATGAGCAGGGTTTGCGTCGGTTAGTAAAACGATGGGATAGGTGAAGGTAATTATTTGTAATTAAATTGTTGAATACATTTTTAATAAAGCAAAGATGGGTTTCAATAGAACACACCTCATATTTATGTCTTTTAACTAGTTGTCAGAATTGAAGGGTGCAATATATCATCATGTTCGATTGCTTTCCTTGTAGACTAAGTTGAAAGGTAATATAAAATTTTCAAGAAATTTGGTAACACATACCACATTACTTTAAACGACAGATCAATTTTAGCACAAAAGAACTTGTGTTTGCTATCAATCAAGGCTGTCACTTTCATAGAGTTTGTTTTTGTATTTGGTAGGTGTAACAAACTGCGCTGAAAATAAGTGATTTTTATAAGCCATCAAACTACCTCTGCTGTATCTGCTAGAAAACCTCTTAAGGGTAACTTGTACAAATAAGCAAAAAATCAGGAAGGTGTAAAACTTAACATTTTACATTGAGCTACAAAAGACTGCTATGTAAAATAATTCACAAAGTGGAATTTAGAAACTGTATATTTATTTAAAAGTCCAAGAGGTGTAGCAAACAGCATACAGAAATATTGAATAGCTAAAGTGAAGGTACTTGAGGTGTTCCACTAATGCTCCATAATTAACACTAATTTGTAAAGCAAGATGCACAGGTTCCTCACCCTAAAAAAAATTCAGTTAATTTTGTTTTAAAAAAATAGTAGTAGGTTGAATTCTATTTAAACTTTTTTCGGAATGAAATTTTAAAGGTCATTCAGTTCACGTGGTTCAAAGGTTAGGTGTTTCTCTAATTCCACAAATCGTAGCAGCGTGAAATTTAGTTAATAAATAGGGCAGCTACACATTTTATTTTATTTTAGCATTCCTTGCTTGATAGTGTTTTTTTAAGATATTCATAATAAAATTTCTGCTTACATTCCTAAAGGAACCATTTTTAGGTTATTAACTAATTAAACTTAAACTTAGCTAGTTGAAACCTTTGACTATCTCAGCTTATAGACACGCCTTGTGCTATACCATCACTCACAGAGGGTTGAAGCCAACATTACCTCGAGCAAGTGACGTCAGTTGTGGGCAGAAAGCCGCCGTTTCTTAGATTCTTAACGCGGTATTTGTTTGACAGTCGTTAACAAGTGTGTTTTTGCAAAGTGTTTCACCGATATTTATTTATATACGTATTATTTATTTAGTTTCCATCATTATTTCGTTTATAATAATGGTGCAACCGTGCAGTGCTTATAAGTGTGCAAATCGATACAAAAGCGGATCAAGCATATCATTTCATAAGTAAGTATTTTCGATTCCCTGTGTGTTGTAGTTTTTCAATTTATTTTATTAAAAGTTTAGGCAAATATTTGCAATTAGTAACACCGCAGCTCAAGGGTCGTAACTGTGTCGTATTGGTTAGATTATTAATTGAATGTTGTGAAATTTTATTTATAATTTATTATTATTGTGTGATCGTAAACTAATTAAATAATATTAACTAAAATTCTCAGATTTCCACAAGATTTAAATTTGAAAAAACAATGGATTGTTGCAATGCGACGTGAAGATTTCAAGCCATGAAAACATGCTAGAATATGTTCAATGCATTTTACAGAGGAATCTTTTATTTTTCATCCTTGGAGTTCAAAACATATTCTTAAAAATGATGCTGTGCCAACCATTTTTGATTTTCCGGCTCATTTGATTAAGAAAACTTGAAACAGAAAACCTCCTGCGTCAAGAAGTTATTCGCAAAATTTGCAGGATATAAATGAACAAACAAGAGGAAAGGCCACAGCCCCAACGTGTGAACAAAATGTTGCTGCCGAACCCCCAGTCAAAAAGAGGAGACAATTTTATTGTGGCGATTTGAAAGAATCCTTTTCATCAGCCAGTGATAATCACTATAAACTAACGGCAAGGAAAACGATAGCAAGAAAACAAAAGCAAATAAAAATGTTGCAACAACGAAACAGGAGGCTTAGTAAAAAAGTATCTAACCTGAATACTTTACTGAATCACTTGAAACAACAGAGGATGATTGACGATGATTGTTCATTGAAACTTGATTGAACATTGATGAGGCAATTCATTACTTAAAATCTCTTAAATGCTTAGCAAATGGCGAGCCTTTGCATTTAAGCCACAGGAAAACTGGCTTTATTGGTTTGATAACGAGTTTAAAATCCTACAAAGGCATATGGCAAGAGCACATTGAAAAGAGTGATGGTTGTCTAAAATATATTTCAGCATATAAATTGTGCCAAGATCATCTTGAGGTTTTTTTTTAATGCAATTAGAAGTAATGGAGGACACAACAATAATCCAACTCCAAAACAGTTTCAAGCAGCATACAAGAGACTATTAATGTATACAAGCGTTAAAGGTTCACTTCAAGCAAATTGCATTGAACAGACACCAACCATCATTTTAGTAATGAGTACTTCCAGCAAAATAAAAATGAAAACTATTGACCACCAGTTAGTAGACAATTTTGATGCCGACACAATAATTAGTGACGAGAATAACTATTTGGCCGCTGAAAATTATTGAAAACAATTATCCTTATACGTTTCAGATGTTGTAGAATATGTAGCAGGTTTTGTTGTCAAGCAAGTCAAAAAAAAGTTAGAATGTGAAATCTGTTTAAAAGCGATTCAATCTGAAGGTATGAAGTCAACTCTAATAAGAATAAAAAATTATAGCAATGTAAGACAGTGCCTAATTCAACCATCTGATGATGTAATCCACATTTGTAAGGTGGCTGAAAGTGAAATTAGAATTATGGAAAAAACAACCCATTTAGGTGGAAAACACCTAATGGCAAAATTAATTGTAAATATTATGAGCAACGTTCGGCAGTCAGTTTTTAATGCCTATAGAGAGCATATGGACGATCATGATGCTGAATCTAATCATATAACAAATTTGATTAAAATCATAAGCTTACAGTATTGTAATATAAGGCTATACCATCGAGAAGAATGTTTAAATAAAAATGTTGACAGAATAAGAAGTAAACTCACTAAAACGATTTTGTTCTGCAATCAGTGATTGCATAATAAAATGTGAAAATGAAAATAAAATTGAAAATGTGGGTGAGAACATCGATATGGTCTTAATTGACGTATTTAAAAAGAGGATGGGCTTGGACATATCTCTGGAATCCATTGATATCAGCCATCGATTACCTGGCAGAGAATCGCAGTGGCGGCCTATAATTGTTAAATTTGTAAGTCGTAGAACGCAACACTTAATATACAGCAACAAGAAGAAGTTAAAAAATATAAAAATTGTTATCAAAGAAGACTTAACATGGAAACGAATGCAACTTTTAAAAAACGCAGCTACTGTCTTAGGACAGAAAAATGTATGGTCTTCTGAAGGCACCATCTATGGGAAATACGGGAGCAGAAACCATAAAATATTGAAGAGTGTGGACTTGGATCAATTTAAAACTATTTCAAGTGGCCCTGTAGAGTAGTGACCGGGCAAGGAGCAGCTGTTTATCTGTGCGGTGTATGACCTTTTTATTTAGCACACAATCAGCTGAATGCAGTCCCATTCAATAAGCACAAGTCACGTCAACATCCGCTCTTTATTTCCAAAATTTCAAGAAATTTGCGCCTGTATCGAAAGCTTTTCTTATGACGTATTTGCCATAAGTGAAACATGGTTATCACATGACGTAAGTAGTGAGTTGCTTAGTATAGAAAATTATCATCTTGTTCGTAGGGATCGAGGTGTGCGTGGTGGAGGTGTTTGTATGTATATACG
>JABXWE010041151.1:0-11654 GCA_014611495.1 Limonius californicus | reverse complement strand
TATGTTTGAAAGCAACCGTGTGACGTCATTGCTTCTGTCAGGTAATACTGAATTTCCCCGTGTTCTCTATAATACCACGGTGTCAGATCCTGTAACAGTCTGTGTAGCCATGTGTCTGTTTCACTGGCCTGCCACTTTTCTTGCCATTTTATTACACTGTTCCTCCTAATAGTTTCCTTCTGCCCCTTTGATTTGCCCATTGTTTCCTTCCGCTCTTCTACCAGCAGGTCTATCGGGATTATTCTGGCAATCAGCCTTGCTGCTTCCGTTTAAATTGTTCTGTGACCCCTGCTAATTCGCAACGCCATCTTCCTCTGGACCCGGTCCGCTGTATTTTTATATTTCCGTATCTGCAATACATTTCCCCAAATTGGTGCCGCATATAGCAAGACCGAATCCGTAACTGTAGAAACGACGCGCCTCTTGGCTTCGCTGCAGCCTCCTATTCTGGGTATTATACGGCTTAAGGCTGCCGTAGCCGCGCTTGCTCTGTTGCTTGCGTACACAAGAGGTTTTCCAAACCCCAGTTTCTTGTGTAAAATGACTCCCAGGTATTTTAAGCTGTTCTTGCGACAGATGCTTTCCCCCTCCAGTTTAAACTATATGTTCCCATGCCTTTTCTTCCCAATATGGAGCATTGCCTCTGTCTTTTCCGGAGCTAGCGCCAATTTATTTATTCTTATCCAATCACTGATCTCCGATAGTGCGTCGTTTGCCACTTCCATCAACTCTTCTTCTGTTTTGGCCTTCGCCATTACCAGTAGATCGTCAGCAGGGGGCACCCCGGAGGTAATTTCCATCTGATTTCCTTCTTCTCCTACCTCTAGCATCCTATCCGTGAAGTAGTTCTCCACAATTCGAAGAATGTACTGCGGCAGCCGTCGTCTTCCCATTTCCTTCATTATCATTTGCAATGCTCCGTATTTTTAACGTCTAGAGTTATAAAGGCGCACAGGTTCCTGGTCTTAAGGGATTTTTCCATTTCCTATCTTGCGATACCACAAGCCCTGTCTATCGCTTGGATTTTTGTCCTGTCCTTCCTAAATCCATACTGCCTCTCGGAGAGATCACATGGACTGCCTTCCATCTTCCCCTTTATTCTCGCCGCTACCATATGTTCGAGCAGCTTCCCTAGCATTTAGCATGCATATTGGTCTAAACACCGAGAGTTCATCCGTTGTCTTGTTTGGTTTCCTTACAAGGACCAGTCGGGCTCTCTTCCATGGCCTTGGAAAGACTCCTTTCTTTATGCATCTGTTTTTATGTATTAGGATATATTTTCTATCAGGTTCCTTATTCTTGATCTTTCCATCTTTTATGAGTACTTCCCAAAGATCTTATGCCATTTGTTCTTGGGAACCCTGTATTCTTCCCTTGTTTGTACCTGTTCTCTCTAATTGGTTCTATATTCTTCTATTAATTCGTTGATACTGCGAACTCCTAGCTCTCTTCTTCACTTCGCATGTGGCCTGTTGCTCTGCGTCCAATGTTTATATTATTTGTTCATTTGCTTTTGTAATTGTCCAGTTTTCACTTTTATATATGCCTCACGGTATTGCCATTGTTTCATAGAACATAATCAACGTATGATTTCTCACTTTATTTCTCAAGATTTTCAATTTAATAAAGAAGAAACTGCTAAAAAGAAAAATTCTGAAAATACCACAAAAGCTGATTATGAAAAATTCGAAGGCAGTAGTTGAAAAGAGTTTACTAAATTATGTTACTTAAAGTGACACCCTAGACTGCTTTTTTGTAATATGCAAACACTTTTTAAGGGCCCCCTAAAGTTTACCGCGAGGGGTCCCCAGCCAGGTTAGTCCGCCTCTGAATAAATAAAGAAGATCGTTGCATACTCGATAAACGACTATGTTATTTATATTACAGTGCGCGCCGCCTAATGTAATTACATCGGAAATCGGGGGTTCTGACAACAATAACCGACTGATAATAATAAATAGAGACACCATCTTTGCATTGCAACAAATTGTTCGTTTCCTTTTTCATTTCTTCGCAAGGTTCTTCCATTTTCTGGCCCATCAATGGGCCATTTATACGTGCATCATGTTCGCGGACATTAGGGAACAGGAATTTAATGCAGATTCCACTTGAATGGTCTTTCCCAGTGCGATTTATTTTAGTGTTTAAATTGTCATTTTCTTTGCAGTGTCTTCGATTACAACACTTTCTTTTAATTTTGTACAAAACTGGTTCCGAAATATTTGATTGCGCCCCTGCATTCCGCTGGCTTCCGGAAACGTATACGATTTTATGTTACTTTTTTGTTCTAAGCTAAGATCACCTCTTTAAGTCAGCTATTGCAAAGGGTTAGATTAGAACTGAGTTAGCTGCTGCTAGCCAACCTGCACGCTGTTGCCTTAAAAATGATAGAGAGGGTGAGAGAGATAGAGAGGGAGAGAGAGAAAGAGAGAGAGAGAGAGAGAGAGAGAGAGAGGTCTGGTACCACTCGAGACTCAAAATACAAACAACAAAACCGCTACAAACAAGGTTATTGTTATTGGAAAGAAAAACTTATGATAAAAATATATAAAATAAACCGTTGGCATGACTATTATAAACGATGTTTTCCCTATGTAGTCGTACCTGTCTGGTCAATTCTTCGCGAAAGTAATAGCAATACCCGAATGATAACATTATCCGTAATTCCAATAAGCAGCGTGCACTGTATTTAAATTATAACCTTTAATAGTATATTCTTTCATTTATTATCATGTTCCTCGTTTGTACCGCTTGCGCAGTGTCGAGGCGGCATAACGTATATACAACATTAAAGTCAGTCAGACTTCTCGTTAATTTTAAAAGAAATAAAAATGTAAATATTAACCTATATAAGTTTAAATGTATCTACTGGCAACGCAGGTGTGGATATCAATATTGTTTGGAGAAATTAAAATATTTTGAAAATTACATATACGGAATACCTTCAGATAATATTTTATTTTATGAATAAATTGCTTGTCGAGGATCTGTCCGGCGAGTAATCGGCGTAGTCAACAAATATTTGATGAGAAAATGCGTTTATTCATAAAATACTTAATATATTACATGATATTTTTCCAATTGTCTAACTTATTGTATTATATGGGCGGGCTGTTCTAGGATTTGGTCCTCTTCATCCCAGGGCATCCTTGCTTCTTGTGAGTCCTTGCTTCGATTTGTGATAGTGGAGTTGGAGTTTTTCCTTCGGCTGGTTTGCTGTTGGGGTGGCGGGTTGGATCTTCCTTTGGTGGTGTCTTCTGTGGTATCTGGGAAATGGTTTTAAAAGAGGTGTAATGTTGCCTCTAATGATTCGGGGGTTCACAATCGATGAGCATTGTGAGGGGGGTAGCTTCAACAAGCTCGAGGAGGTTGTGTGGGAGATGTGGATATAGACTTGATAAGTGGGCTGTTGTGTGGTGCTTGAGCTTTCGGCGCGGTTTCCTGGGGATTCGGTTCCTGCGTTTAGTAGAAATACGGAGGGTGGCTTGGGCTATGGGGTTGTTTCCGTTTAGGGTGCGGGTGATGTAGGATTTTTGCAGTTTTTGAAGACGGTTGCAGATGGAGTGATGCCTGGGTTTTCATGGATTAGAATACTGGGGTATAGAAAGCCGACTTTGAACATTCGCCTGAAAATTTATCTTTCGCATTTGCGATTTTTTTCTACCGAATGGGGCGGAAGGGAGGCATAGATTGGGGCTCGGTACTCAATTACTGGGCGGATGAAGGTATATAAGTGTGGTGGAGGGGATTAGCAAAATGACCCGCGAGTGAACGGAAGATGAGCAAACGGTCACCAGCAAACAGTGGTCGCGCAAATATACACGTGCAAGTGGGTGGACATCTACTAAATGAGTAATCATGATATTCAACTTTTTTAACATAGTTTCTTAACTGTCGCGTGAAGGAACCCAAATTAATAGTTTCAATTTCGTCAATAACTACATAGAAATTATTATTTTTATTGTACTCGTATTCATATTTAATTCCCACACCTAAAAACGCATACATTAATAACAAAAACAATTGCTTTACGTATTTGTAGTATATTAGAAAATTTTGCTATTAGTTTTAACAAATAATGTTTGCTTAAGAGGGAGCACGCCGGTGTTTGAGAATTTGGGAAGCTGTAGAGTTTAGAAAAATGTTGCTACCGATGCAAATGCTATCATTTCCGTACTTTGTAGAATCTACAGAACATAGGTATGTTTTTTTTGTAGGTACCAATTATAACTCTTAAAAAATCTCCTCTTTCTCTTCCTCTATCTCCTAATTTCGTATACCTATTTATATGTATCGAACTATTATAGTTTTCGATTACCGTTAATTATTTAATTGTCCACGGTCATTAAAAGATAGTGTGTCTGTACAGAAACCAATTGTAAAAGTGACGGGTTTCTAAAGATTCTGAAATTAATGAAAATGTGTTTTCGGATAGGTCTCAAATGAATTTGATTTAATTTTGGGACGTAACAGGGTCATCAAAGAATTAAGATGCTATTTTTCTATTTATTGATGAAGTTCATCTTACAAAATGTGTCAGAATTTTTAAAAATTAGTATTCTTTTACTCAAAAATCATTAATCCGATTTATGTATATAGGGGAAAGGGGGGCAAGATGACGAACGTAAGCTTCTAAAATCATCTGCAGCTTTATTTTACGGAAATAATGGATGGCGTTCCGTTTCTTGGCCCAACTCTTTACTTTAACCCTGTGCAGTTGAAAAAATCAGGGTTCTAATTAAATATTGAAAATTTAGGTGAATTTGAAAACTGTAAATTTCGTCATCTTACCCGCTTCTGAAGGTAAGACGACGAATGGGGGTGGGTAAGATGACGAACTCACATTTTTATGATGAATATATTTATTATGTAATGAATAATTCACAGATAAAATTTTCAGTGACTTAAAACAACAATAGTTGAAATGTAGGTAAATCCTACCACATTTCTCAAATAACATAAACCTCATATTTTCATTAAACTGAATTTCAAAATAAAAAAAATATATAAAATTGCACAAAATATTCTAGGTGCCTTATGAGCTAAATCATGCGCTACATACAATAATCGCATTTCCACGGACAGTGTTTGGCTTCAGTTTCATCCCATTCAGTACACGCAGCATGAGCCCAAAGCTTACAGCTGAAACACTGATATCACAATTCATCTTTGCCTTGTTCACCACAAATTATGCAGTCTTTGTCTTCCTCGTTTTCAGGGTCCATATCATCATCAGTGTTTACGTATTGCACTTCAATTGAATCTGAATCGTCAGATGAGGAGAATACTTGACGCACTGTTTTTTTTTCTTTTTTTGTTGAGCTACTTTTTTCATTCCTTGTGTTCTGTTTTTTTTTTATCTTTATTCATCAGCCTCTGTTTTCGCTTCTCTTCCTTTTCATCCTTTTCCATTTTTCTCTCCACCAAAGCTTCTTTTACTGGCGTGCTCGTAAGATGTATGGAAGGTAATTTTTTTTCTTGGTCTTATTGATGTGTTTGAGCTGTTGGTAGTGGTGGTAAGCCTGATGAAGTCGGTTGAGGCTCAGCAGATGTTGAAGCAGTTACAACCACTTCACTAGATGTGTCTGTCGACCTAATTGCTTGCGACTCGGCAGACGTTGAAGCAGTGATATTTTCAACCAATTCACTAGGTATGTCTGTTGTTCTAATTACTTGAGGCTCAGCAGACATTGAAACAGCATCGCTTTCAACCGTTTCCATAGGTATATCTGTGGTTTGAGCAGGCGCGAAATCTTCTTCATTGAATATGGCTTGGTTAAAAGGATCAATCCCTGTAGCTTCAAAGCCTTTTATAGCCGTTCTTGCATTGGCTACCTGAAGGTATGCTTTGCCGGCTATGCTAGCTACCTCCCTAATTGATATGGCACAGCCGGGGTTGTTGACCATAAAATCATCACAACATGAATTATATGCATTTTTCAATGGGCCATAAAAGTCCACATCCAATGGTTGCGGTTTATGGCTAGTATGAGCTGGTAACCCCAGCAAAAAAATTAAGTTATCTCTACAGTACTGAATTGCCTCCAAGGTTACATGTGAAGCATGATTATCCATAATCATGAGAACAGGGTTGTCTTTCTTGGGATGAGCAAACTTTGCAAAGTGATGCAAATAATTTATAAACTCTTTAGCAGTCATCGAACCAGATTCATGAGCAACCCCTTCTGAACCTGGAGGAGCACCTACCATAAATGAAGGATTCATCCTCTTTCTAGGAAAAATGAAGAAAGGGGGAACAAAATTTCCAGCAGCACTTATGGTGCACACGCTAGTGACTGTGGTACCTCATTCAGCAGATTTCAACTTTATTACTCTACGATTTCCGATTGGTGAAATCACTTTTGGAGTCTTCGTTGGTACTGTTGAAAATCCTGTTTCATCTGCATTATTTATGTTTGCAGCTTGAAAAGAATGTGCGATTCTCAAATCCTTTAATACATCAAACAATTTGCCCACATTGATTTTGTTGAACGCCATTAATCGTGCCACTGAAGTTGCTTCAGGCTTCCTCAGTGTGAGTTTGCTTTCTTTCATAAACGCTTCAATGAAATCTCTCCCAGCTGCTCTCTTTTCTTTGTTAAATTTGTGGGTAATTCCCATACTTTCAGCAAAATCAAAATATAAACGGCCGAACTAAGATTTTGTAAGCCCAAAGGCTCTTCTATCAATGTCAACTATGTATTGCTTAAGCTCTTCTATCTGTTCGGTTAAGAAGATTTTTTTATACCTCCCTGCATTTTCGGGGAACTCATGTTCCTCAAGCTCTCTGGTGCGACCCCCTTTCTTTAAATATCTTCTTAAAGTAGGCTCCGGTACGTTGTATTTTTTGCAGCAGCATTAAGATAAGATAATTTATTTAACTGTGTTACATATAAAAATATATTTACAGCAGGTCTGGCAATAGATATTATGACACACATGTACATAAAAATTCTACAATAAACGGCATATTACAGCGAAACTTCTAAACATGTAAACAAAAGGGAGTGTCCAAATATTCCTGAACGCCATAAAAACATTTGTCAATTAAATAGTGTTTTACCTTGAATTTGAAACAGCTGAAATTCAAGGCTTTCACAAAAACAGGCAAATAATTGTATAATTTGAGATTCAGGGAATTCTTTTCGGATTTTAGAAGCCTAAATCGAGAATTCCTTAGTGCATTACCGAATCTCGTGTTATGTTCGTGAAAGTCTCTGTTAACAGGAAGATTGTCTATATTCTTGTGAATTTCGAGCAAGGTCATATAGATATATATAGATGGTAATGACATTATCCCAAATTTAATAAATATAGGACGGCAATGCTGCCTGCATTCCCAAGAATCCGGATTGCTTTTTTCTGTTGACGAAAAATCCGTAAAGCATGTGCTGAGTTTCCCCATAAAATTGAGGCATAACTGATGAGTGAATGAAATAGCGAGAAATACGTCAATCTCAAAATGTCAGGGGTTACAAATTGTTTTACATTTCTGAGCAGGAATACGACGCTGGATATTTTTTTGCTAAGATAGTCAACATGAGACGACCAGTTTAAGGAATTGTCAAGTACCACTCCTAGCATATGGACGTTGACCCCTATCGTTACGTTATTGGTAGATGAGAAAGTAATCCTTTGAGTTTTGTCTTGATTAAGTTTAAGTTTATTGGTGTAGAACCATTTTTCAGCTTGTTTCTCACTTTGGACAGACAATTGTAGAGAGCTATCAAGAGCATTAACACTAGAACGATTATTCACCACCCCCGAGATGGCTTTCATCATATTTTCCTTGCCCCAACTCTGCCTGTTCGTTTTTCTGATGTAGTTTCGAGGCATTTCACGCAGAGATTAGGCAATTGCACCTGTGGCAAAAGATAAGAATGTCATTAGACAAATTGCAATCCAAAAATAAATTAGTATTAGAACCCATGAATTTTTTATGAAAACAATGAACGAAGCTACTTAATTCTGAATGTCATTATTTTTATTCTATTGGGTTTTTGGTTTGTTATTTTTTTTCGTATTTATCATTTTAAAAGTGAAAAAAAAAAGAATTTGAGAACCGAATAAAAAAGTCGCATAAATATGGTAATAAAGAACTATTTAATAAAATAGCCTGGGGGTAAGACGACGAATTCGTCATCTTGTCCCCATTAATATTCGTCATCTTACCCCCAACCGCCATTTTGATATTACAATTATTTCCCAAAACATGTGCTCATCAGAAAACAATTTAAAGACACATGAGTGTATCAAGCAAGAAGCGTAGTTTAAGATTATCATACTGAAATAATAATTGTACTTACTCCTGGTGTGCTTACGAGATGATCCAAAAATATTGTATCAGGTGCATACAAAAACACTCTTTCCTCACTAATAGGCGAACTAACTAACAGAAGCCAATGGCTATCCGTGAGTCAAATGGACGGCCACTAGGTGTCTCTGGTGAGGCGGCAACGGACCTGTGATCTGTTCAGCATTGCACAAAACGACAGATTCGTCATCTTACCCCCCTTTCCCCTACGTCTTCTGTTGTTTCGTGTACCATATCCATAGTTACCTATTTTGTCTTCGGCTTCCTCAATTTTTACTCCCAGTTTAGCGTTAAAGTCTCCCATAATAATTAAATATTGGGAGTGCTCTTCTTCAATTGCTTTTGTAATGTCTTCATAGAAATTTTCTATGGCTTCGTCTTCATATCTGCTCGTGGGCACATATATCTGTATAATTTTCATATTAGTGTTTTCATTTATTTTTAATATTATATAGGCAACCCTGTTTGATATTCCTTACTTCAAGAAATTTGTTACAGTAAATAACTAGTACCCTGATAAATTAATACAGATAAAAGACAGTTTTTACTTTGATACGGAATGCAAAATTATCTAACACTTTTTCTCTTTTATAATTAATAAGCACGCTAGATCGATTTGAAAAATAGTTCCCCTTGTATACAGACAAAATTTGGCATACAAAATAGACCTTACTAAAGACTCCAGTTTCGGAGCCTAGTCATAAATATATTTACTTGCTTTCCCAGAAATAAGAATAGGCAGGTAAAATTCCTCAGGCGACAAATATAGATAGAGATAAGAGGGTTATTAGCTGTTGTTGTCATCGTGCACTGCGTTTCGGATGTTGATGTTACGAGTTGCCTACATTAATTTCTAAAAGGTGCAAACAAGAAATCTGTCAGCTGTCCTAAGGGGCCTTAATGCTGCCGGTGAAGGAAGAAATTCATTTTACACAAATAATACATCTGTTTATCAAGTTCTCTGTTAATAAACACACATACTGAAAAAAGGCATCTTTATTTTATCTTTCCTTATACCAATCTTTAACTAAAACATTACTAATGGAATACAATTAGGCATCTGCTTTAAGAAGACCATCACTGAGTTGCACCTTTTCGCCTGGTTTAAAAGCAGGCATTCCCACATATGGACAACTTGCACAACGAAACGCATCTCCAAGGTAACACTGTAAACACATTAAATTGTATTATCCCAAATTAATCTATTCTTGATAGCTTACGCTTCCACAAGATGATTTTGCTTCTGCTGAATTAATAGGTTTAGTAGCTGCACTTTCGGCATCCAATTCTTCAGCTAAGCCACAGGAACAATCCTTACATGCTTTACGCTTTCCTGTTGTGCCACACACTGAAACAAGATTCAATAATTACATGCAAATTCTAGTATATGGATAAATGTCGTACCTCGCAACGAAGCTTCATCAGGTTTTTTAAAATCATCTTCATCTAAAAGATCATCAGGATCTATGGTTTCTACCTCATCATCTAGGGTGTCATCTAATTTCCATACAGCAGGTGTGGTTGCTTTTTTGGAAAAATTTAACTTTGCCGATGAGCCAACTGCATAGTTCGGTTTGTAACTTTGAACTTCATTACTGGAATCAATTTTCTGTGTGGTCACGTTAATAAATCCATTAGTTCTTAGTGCAAATTCTAGTTTTTCAGCTTCTTCACTCGATAGATCACGAATTAGAAATAATCCCCCCGGTTTAACTTTGCGATGTATTCTTGTTAACAATTCATCAACATTCTTGGTTCCTGGTTTTATATCACTTACCACTGCGTCAAAATTCCCTTGAGCATCTACAATTTACAAAGAGATTGTATTAAATGCAATAGTAACCCTAATTAAACATACCTTCGTTGAATTTTTCTAGAATTTCGAAGGTGACGTTCCCATAACCTATTAATTCATTTTTGAAGTTAGTTTCTACGTCTTTATTTCCAGACAGCACCAAGATTTGCTGTTCTTTTTTAAGTAGCTCCATTATGTTTGTAGTTTTAAACTCTTGATTTTTAGTGTTTTGTAAAAGTTGCGTTTTAAACAGTCTTTCTCTCTTAAATTATGACAGATAAGTGACAGTGACAAGAATTTTTTAACTCGTAGAATTACGCAAGCGCAATCGTTCTTGGGATGTTCACAAAATGCTCTTGGAATAAGATTCGTTCACGTTGCAGGATTGCAGTTACCATAGTTTATCATTCCTAAATACAGGGCGTGTAAAAATTAACGATAAGATTACACGTGGCAATGTTCTTTCAAATTCTAAGTCGAAAATTCTAATAGAAAAATGTTGTAGCATGCTTGCTGCATCTGCACGAGGTCCCTAAAGCTTGGACATCCGGTCTTTTTTAATATGCGTTATTAACCGATACCTATTGACAGAAAAAGCGCAATTAGAAAATAGAGAAATTGTAAATATTCTTTTCTGTAGATGTGGTCTTCCGGTCACAAACGTTTGTTTATTAACTTATTTTCATAAAAAATATATTTTACAACATTGTAATACAATAAGTAGTATCCCCATGGTATGCCGGCCTCGGTGCTCTAGTGGTTAGCCTATTTGCCTTTAGATTCGAGGGATGCGGGATGGAACCTGGCTGAGGTCGGCGAGATTTTTCTAGCGGGGAAAAATCAGAAAATGGGCCTTCTGTCGGATAAGAAGTAAAGCCGTAGGTCCCGTGCTACTACGATGTGTGACACGTTAAAAATCACTACTGAGGTTGGAATTACCCCAGATAGGCAAAATTCTTAGTTAGGGTGTACAATGGGCCAAATGTGGCCTAAGTGCATAGAGATGCTTGGAAAACCGCATCCTAGATCTCGCTCTTTCAAATCATCACCATCATCCCCATGGTATTGTCAAATTTTGACACTACAAAATCAAATTATAGTTGTGCCAGACAATCAAGTAATGCACGTCATAGATTACATGATCAACGAGCAGCAGTGCCGATATCATAAAATAAAAAAAATCCAGAATGTAATTAGTCATTGCAGGTTATTCTTTTACCTTTTTTTATGTATTTACTTTTTAAATTTATTAGACAACAGTAGGTTACCACAAAACCCATGTTTTTTTTTAAATAATTAACAAATTAAATTATACAAATGTATTATACAAAGTGATTTTTTAAAAATTCAATTGCAGCAAGCCTAGAAAAAAAGCTATTCCGTCTGCAGTCAGCTGTAATGAGCTTTGAATGACATTTACCTGTATGTCAAACTGTGTGACAGTTCAGGTAGGTAGTTAAAAATTTTTTATTAAGGTAAGTAAATTACAGGTTTTTCGTCAAGATTTCTTTCGCAGCAAGTGTTCGAAATGTCCACCCCCTTGCT
>JABXWE010041150.1:0-13421 GCA_014611495.1 Limonius californicus | reverse complement strand
TTTTAAAGATATGAACGTTAACACTCTCGTACAAGAAAACTAAGCTCCAAATATCTACTTTTTTTTGAAGATTTGTATTAAGCATTCATAAAGGAAAAATTCTACCTGAAGCTTTTAAGGCATTTAAAGGACACCCTGTATATACAACTGATGTCAGATTCAGTTACTGCAAGGAATCAAATTTCTTCCAGCATACGAAGCGGTAGACGAGTGACCAGCTAAATCCGCAGAGTTTATCCCAAATGTTTATTGTTACTAAGAATTAATACTAAAACAAAAAAAACTCAGGGCGTAAAGATGATCATAAAAAAGGGAAAGGAAGAAGTACCGAATTTAAAATAAAATGGTTAGCAAATGTGTTGCAAAATGTTAGGTTCCTATTTGTACATTGTAAATGAGTAGAATTTTAAACAGTTTCTGTAGATTCCGTACATACTCTAAATATAATTACAATTCATTGTAATGCTATTGTTTGCCATAATGTATGGATTTTCTCTAAAAATACCTGCTTTTACAAAGAGGGCGCATAATTTATATAGCGTATGAAAATTGCTTTTGGAAATACTGATGACGTCATTATCCTTATGAAACTAACAAATACTATAAATACTGTAAGTAACCAAAATTGGTTTTTAAATTAATTGTTATATCTCTTTGAGGTTTTTACATTTGTTTGTTTTTTTTTAATTGCGCAGTTGCCAAGGCACTTTACCGCGGTCCCCTTTCATTTTGTAACTTACATTCTTAAAATAATTATTATCCTATTTGACAACCTCTGTATAAGCAGCAACCGATCAAATATAAGTTAAAATAAGTATTAGAATATTTTACTAATAGTTGTTTCTTTCCATAGAATTTGAAAGTATTAGCAGATGATCTCACTCTAAGGGGCCAAAAAATTGTATTCTGGAATTTCAAAACCAACATAATGAATACATGTATTGGAGTAGATAAGAAATTAATAGACCATTTTAGAGAAGGCTCTTTAGAAGAAGTTGTCGATTGTGAGTATTGACTTCTATATTAATTTTTTACATAATAATAATTTTTGTACTAATTTTACAGATTCAGTAATAGACCGAATGTCTCCTGATGTGCTATACTCCATACAATAAACCAGAGAAGTAAATTTATATTAAAAAGTATTGGATCGGCTTACCCTATTGTATTAGGCGCCACAGTGTTTCTGATTTTATGTTTCAAAAACTTTGTTTTATATTTAAGACTAGGAATAGTATCTAATACTTTATACATTAGGACCATTTTTGTACATATAGTGTTACTTAAAATAATTTAAAATGTATTTATTTTTCTGTTGTATAAATTTATTTATATGGAGTAGATCAACGTATTCTTTATCACTGAAACAGGCTAGGGATTCGTAGTTATTAAGGCTTAGGAAAATGATAATTCAAGAGGTATATAATATATATATATACCTATATATATATGGGGGGGCGGGCAGCCGCCGCTCCCTGTAAAAGATCAGGCCCCGAAAACCGTGAGGGAGGCCATGGTCCTGCAAGAACTGACGAAGCCAACGAGTAAGTAAGTAAGTATATAATATATATATGCTGTGATTGACTTCTAGGAATTCTTCCGCGTAGCAACTTCTTGGTGCTGGGACGGGGTGCTTGTCTCGACGACGTTTCGGCAAAGTCATATTTGCCATCTTCAGGTCTAGTCGGAAAGGCAAGAAAGGTCTTGTCCGACAAGACCTGAAGATGTCAAATGTGACTTTGCCGAAACGTCGTCAAGACAATCACCCCTGTCCGTCCCAGGACTAAGAAATTGCTACGCGAAGAATTCCTGGAAGCCAATCACAACATACAACACCCGCGGTAATCTCAAAACCCACGGTATTTATACTACTACCATAGGCAAATAAACACTGTGTGTTTATTTGCCTATGCTACTACGGTTACCCCTCGCTTTAGTGCTTGCTGATTGGCCAGTACCATGTGACGTCGCGCTGTGACTTCTAATCCACCCGTTCGAGGATTGCTATGGGAAAATATAATTGCATTGATATAAAATGCAACTTGGTAGTAATTCTATTAAACTGTACCAATTCAAAGATCTATATTTATTTGATTGAAATGTAATCAGGTGCATATTTCTTAGTTTACTATTGCTAATAGTATTTTGAAATTAAAATAAAACCACGAACATGAACCAGTAAAACAAATCGTTGTTTTATTAAAAGAATACATGTTTCATATAAAATAAATTGCTAAAAATAGTAATGTTTATTTTTCCTAATTTGCGTTGAACTTTCTCGGTAATTGGATCCCCGCTTCTTTTTCGGATAACCATGTAAAGTTTTTGTTATATACGTATTTAATTCATATATACGGGCGCTGCTGAAAAAAACATTTAATTACCTCTTCCAGGATATCCGTTTTTCGTTTCAGTAGTAACCACTTATTTGAAGGCACTGTGAGCCCACCGAAGGACAAATGCTGTAACCACGACGGGCAATTGGATGGTACCGATCCAGAGCAATTTTTGGTGTAATTTCCCATATTTGGATATTTGGTTTTAAATTTCCTGGCAATCCAACCGGCTAAATATATTAAGCCATTCGCCTCTGTTTCAGGCATTAACGGAGTTGTTGCCTAGTTAGACGATGCAGTTGATGAGATGCTTTCCACATCTGAAATGTCCGGCTGATTTTCAGAATTTTTACGCAATTCCGAATTAGTGTTTCCTTCTGATTCGTCCACATTTACGCGAACTTGCGACGTTGCTAAAACTTTTGCTAAAACATACTCATCCGTAGAACTATCTTTACTGTTTAAATTATTTTGTACCATTCCTGGATTTTTCCTAGTGCAATTATTCTAATTTTTTATATAGCGTTTAATGGTGATGGGTGATCGTGAAGTCCGCCTCTTGTTCTAATTTGAGAGAAAAATTTTCTAAACAATCTTGATTTACACGATGTGTTAGTATGTATTTGGCGTTGTAAGTTAGTTTCATGTCCATAAAGACGGTTTTTAAAGAATTGATCGATAACAAAAGACCTTTTTGAAATTCTTGTAAACTTAATTTCGACGAACACCTCATATTGAGAAACATAGTATAAACTTCATCTAAGATTTCATTTTGTTTTTGGATTTCCAACCCATATGGTTTCTTAGAAGGCAATAAAGAACCGATACTGTAAGAATTCATTAAATCTAACCAAGCATCAATGAATAAATCAGCTGCAGTGTGCGATAATAACTCGGCGGCTAATTGTACGTTTTGTCTTTGGGTTTTCTCACAAACTATATGTTCCTATCTTAATTTATAACAAGAATTAATTTTGCTATTTGCAGCCGCAACTAGAATATTTGAAGGTTCTTATTTATTATAGATACACCGTCCTCTAAGATGAAGCGCGTATCTAAAAGACAATTTCTAGTTAACTTAAATGGGGGATGTCGGTGAAGAAATAAACATTTCTGTTAGTTACTAGATGGGAAAAATGTGTCACATTTATTGTTATACCCATTTCCTTCCAAAGTCCCTGATTGCTGCCACCACAGTCCGAAACACATGCGGTAACACATTGTAATTAATTTCATCTAATTTCTTAATTATAAGCAAACGTATTTTTGGAGTCATTTTTTGATCGAAATCTATGAAAATCGACTGCTTCCAATTCGAAAACAGTCCGCGTGCCATTACCACTTGCATCTGCTTATGTGGACCGACAGCTTCATCATTCATTTTATCATATTCGTATAGGGTACATATTTTCATTTCATCAAAATTCAATACAGTTTCTCTTTTTAAATCACTCATACACTTGCCAGCAATATTCATTATATAGATCGCGAACTACAGATTTATCTTTTGTAACCCTCCGGCCTGGTGCCGGATAACTCAGAGCCGGGGTTCACTAGAGAATAAGAATTATCGATCAAATGAACAATTTTATTCCTATAATTTACAATAATAAAATGAAAATAATTACGCAAATATTTATGTACAATAATAAAATTAAAATTAAACCTGCCTGGACTCGGTCCTGTCAGGTCGACGGTCTGGCCACTGGAACAGCGGGGTGCGGGCCGGTGCGTTTCAGTCTCGCTTGGGCTTCCGAGGTCACGCTGTTAACTAAATAAAGTTCGATTATTATACTGGAAATAAACGGGTTATTCGCCGGTACTCGAGTGCAGCACTTCCGCGGAACTCGTGTTTGGCGACCTAGTAATTTAAATAACTCGTTCGGGTGCCTACAACGGGAATAATTGTGCTATGAATTTTCCCGGTGTTAATCGCAGCGTTGGGGGATGTGGTGTTTTCGCCAGTATTGGGTAGTCGTTTAGAATTATTATGACAGTCACTAATGATCAAGATCGGGGCGACCCATTATAGTAACTAGGAGTGCGATATTCGTTGTAAATTCTTTAACCGATTTTCAATGCGGTGTATCTCAGGGCAGGATTAAATAGATTTTAATTGTTCGGGAAAATTATATGTAGGACTCTATTAAATGCTAAATCGGGACGACCCAGTCTAACACAATAGGGTGAACAGCAGGGAACAAGATTACCCTTTCAAAGGGTGGGTTTCCCCATCCTGATAAAGGGTGCACGGAAAGTAATTCCTGAATTAAAACTGTCAAAGGGCGGGTCTCCCCATCCTGATTCAGTGTTTAATGTAATTCTAGGATTTTAGGTATGCGGTGAACTGGGTTTAATTACAGGATTCGGTTTATAAGTCCAAGTTACTGGACTGGCTTTATACTGGTCTCGGAGCTGTAATTTTCTCCGGATTTCGACGTAGAAGCTCTGGTTCTAGGGCTGGTTCCTGGATTGGTTTCCGGGCTGGTTTCAGGTCTGGTTTCTAGGCTGGACTTCTTCCTCTCGATCTCGACTCAAAAGTTAATGAATTTAGCTCAGAAATTCATTTTTATATCCCTGGTCCGGCTGATTTCCCTCGTTCTGGCTTCATGTCGGACCGGGTACGGAGTGGGGTCGCGCATAGGTTTGCTACTACCAGCGCCTTTCCGGGGAAACAATAACGCGGAAAGTTCCCAGCTAACACAACAAACGTAAAGAACGTATATACTACGTTTCCTAGTCGTTTAGTTGTCAACGTTCAAACGTTTATAAAAGGTTCAGGTGTCCGTTGAAATATAGTTTTTAAAACGTTATTTTCTAAACCAAGCTGGAGATGCTCAATGTATATAATGCGTCTGTAATACGTAAACTTTGAAACGTATTTTTACATATGTTTAGTAAATGTATTTAAAGTATGTGTTTCTGGTTTAATTTTAAACTTTTATTTAACTCAAAAAAACGTTTCTAAATGGTTTGTTCGACGTTTTAAAATTTTATATTTACAAGGTTTTGTAAATGCTTGAAATACGCTTAACATAGGTCTATATGTAGTTGAATTTATGTTTTACAACCGTTTACGGAACATTTTAAAATTCTAAAACTACGTTTATTAAACCTTTAGAAAGGGTGTTGTGTATGCTTTAAATACGTTTAATACAGGTTTGTGTGATTTTGAGTTTGCATCTTACTTACTAAACGTTTTAAAAATTTCCAAGTCCGTTTCCAGGACGCTTAGACAAGGTTTTCGAAATGCTTTAGATATGTTTAATATTGGTTTATGAAACGTTCGGTTCAGGTTTCAAATTGGTTTAGTGAACGTTTTAAAAACCGTTAAAGTACCTTTATAGAACATTTATTTTAGGTCTAAGTGAAATTGAAATTAGGTTATAAATACGTTTACTAAATGTTTTCAAAACGTTAAAAATATGTTTATATGACGTTAGAAATATTAAATAAAAAATATTCTCGGAACGGGATTTCTAAGGTACCTATAATACATACCTACCACACAATAAATTCATACAAATTTATTAAAATTTTTAAACAATGTTTATTGATAGAAAAGGATATAAACACAACACTTATTAAGTAACTTCCCGATTAAACACTTTAGTTAAACTTTGGTTACATTTTATATCATATATTTCATTATTCGAAACTTGTGTTAAGTCAATAACAATTTTTCTAATAAACTAATACTTTGGAAGAATAAACACCACAAATTCAGAATTATATGACCATTTAGACAAGCTAGCTGATGCCTGAATAAATCTAAATGCTTGAGTATACCTTTATAGTACTATAAGAGTTAATAATACATAACATTGCACATACTAAATTTGTAACCATAAAGTTAAATCAATTTTACACAAAAAATTTATTATCTATTACAAAAACGATGGAAAAAATTAAAGGATTTTACACCCCTTCCTCCAAAATTCATAAAATCCCTTGATTTATGTCTACACCTACATTTTTTATCTAAGATGAGCTAACCACTGTCAGCTATCATTGCTAACATAGTTATGGAAGATCTAGAAAATATTCTCATATATATTTTTTACACTTGTATTTTTGAAACGTTATGTAGATGAAAGAATTAACACTAAAATAATTTTTCATAGTTATCATGAAAAAACGACATTTACAGTAGAAATAAAGCAGGAAAATAAATTTTCTAGATGGTTGGATGTTGGTTTCTCCAATGGATTCTCTTCTAATACTTCCAGCATGGATGCAATTAGCTTTTTGTAAAGTTGCACCGGGTGTTTTGTGTCCCGCCCGTCCCAATTAATTCCTTCTGCCAGGTTGGGTGTAACTAATTTTTTCAAGATAAATGGCTCTTCTTATCTCATTCCCTCCGCAGCGAGACATCACAGAAATCTGGAACACACAGGAGATCATATATTACTAAACATTAAGTAACAGTTATACGCTTTCCTAAATATATAACAATGCGACCACTCTCAGCTATCATAATTTGTTTTTTGATAAAGCTTGTGAAGATGATTATCATGAAATAGATACATCAAATAAAACTTATTTCAATAATGTTTAATCAGTATATAACCTGGATCTTTAGAAGTGTTGACAAAATGAGGTTGAGTGTTTTATAATAATTATAAAACGTTTCGGAAAAAATTTGTTACTGAATATTCATTCTTCTTCTTCTTTCAGCCTTCTTCAAACCATCTTTGGATGTAGGCCTCCCCGAGTTCCCTCCATTTGTTTCTGTCGTCGAATAATCATTAACTATCTGAAATGCAGACTCAATGAAAATCTTCTTAAGAATGGTGTGTGATATGATTTAAATTAATAAACTAATAAACACCCTTATTGTTACAGTCTTTAGAAAACAAACTGTGTAGTTTACAAACTGGATTTTCACAGCAATCACGTAACTATTAAAGGGCCGGTTCTGCAATACATATTTAACTGGAGATTAAGCTAATCAGAATATGACATGTACAAGCCAAAAGAAATTCCATTGAAAGTATATCAGAGGGTTTCATATAAAAGCTGAATAAATGATAGATATATCACCTTGTTTCAACGAGAATTAAAAAAAAGAGTTACTTTTAGATGGCAAAAACATATACCTATCAAAAAAACATTTTAGTTCATTATTATTATTATTTTTACTGAGTATAATTTTACCCGTTGACAATTTTAAAAGTCTTAAACGGGGACACCCTCCCTAAATTTTAAATTTTATTTCTAAAAAGTTTGAAATTTTTTTATTTGATCCTAAAATTGTCAGATGCTCTTAAATAGAGCCTAAACTGGTCAGGCCCACTTAAAAAAATGGTTTGCCCTTTTTGCTTACTTCGCTCGCCTATATACAAACATCAGCCTCCTTCCCCAAAAATAATTCTGGCTACGTGGCTGAGTAAATTAAAATTAAAATTTTCCCTGGAAATCTGCGTGTTACATTTTGCATGTGTTACATTTTGCATGTCCAAGAAATATTGTTAGTCAAATAGATTATCCATAAATGTTTTGTCACCCAGTATATTACTTATGAAAGCGGTTATTGGTATTGTATTTTGTCTGTCACCCTGTATACAATTACCTATCTTAACATATTATTAATTTCGTGTAGCATTCTACAGTATACGCAGAATTTTATTCCGATTCCAAATATGTAAAAATATACATTTAAAATAAGAAAATTATGGTCATTCCCGGCGAAACCAGAAGTGAAAAAGTAATATTAAATGCACCAAAAAATTCATTATTGTGGATAGTTTATAACTCCCAAGTTTCATTTCGATATGTTAAAAAATACAAAATAAACTACTGGGGTGAGCCACTTTACGGAATATTTCCGTTAGATTTAAAATTTTCGTTTAAGAAATAAAACGTACGTGCATGTATGGTTAATTGTAGCAGAGTATTATTTTACAACACTTACAAGAAATTGTCACCGCTTGGCACGAAACGATGTCCCAATTACAATTAGTATCCGTTGCAGTCTCTATGTGATGTTTCAATTTCGACTCACTGATTTTTTTCGGTGGCCAGTAGCATAACAACGGCCTTGTTCTTCTGTTACCTTGCAGCCACTTATCAGGGACAGCCCTGGTAGATTTATCATTAGTGAATTGCACTAGCAGGAACAATTCCTCGGTTGCGATGCTAGCCTTTTAAATGAATATAGTAATTATAAAAATCGGTAATATCGTTGATAGTTTTTGAAAAATAATTTTCTTTTTGGAAACAAAAATAAAAATGTATTATTATTTAAAACTACAATGATTATGTTGCAAATTTGTAATGATTATTTAATGTAATACATTATTCTGATAAGTACCTATAATACTCAAGAGTGCATACAAAGATTTGGAAAATAGCGTATTATTAAAATTACAGACATAGTTTAATACTTACCATTATAATAAACTAGATAGTATGAAAACAAGCACTTAACGTAAAATCTCTCTCTAAAGTTCTGTTCGTAGTTGTCGTACTAACAAGAGCTACCCAGTACCGACAGGGTCAAGATCAGAGTAAAGATACCTACCTGGACACCCCCAGTAAGACGGGAAGGTTGGTTATTTCCCAGAAAAGCATTTAAACCCATAAAAATAGGAGCCACACTGTCGAGACATAATCCTCTCTGTACCCGTTATAGCAGGTTCGCAAAACTGCGTACCCATTACTATTAAAACCGATGCTAGAATAAAATAGGTTGCAATAACGTATGAAATAAACAATAATTTTTTGGTGGTTTAAAATATGTACTTTCAGGAAACATAAAAAACGGTTGCTTTCAATATGTTTCGCAGAGGTTTAAATAACGTTTAAAGTAAACCAAAAATTTTGGATGGTAAAATAAATACTCAGGAAACGTATCATAAAAAACGTTGCTTTCAATGCGTTTCACAGAGGCTTAAATAACGGTTTAAAAAAACCATCATCTTTTGATGGCAAAATATATATTCAGGAAACGTATCATAAAAAACGGTTGCTTTCAATACGTTTCGCAGAGGTTTAAATAACGTTTAAAATAATCCAAAAATGTTTGATGGTAAAATATATGTTCAGGAAACGTATTAGAAAAAACGTAAAAACATTCTCTTAATAACGAATATTAATATGTTTATATTAAGGTTTACTAAACGTTGTATGAATATGTTTTAAAAACCGTTTTCAGAAATACGTATATACAATATTTGTCGAGTATTAATAAAGGTATGCTATAGCAACAAACTTTTATATTTTTGGGTTAATGTTTTCTAAACGTTTATGTAAACTATGCATTAAGTCATTTTTTAAAATACATAGCAACAACGTTTCTCTAAGGTTCGGTTCAGACAGAAGAATTTTTAATGTTTTCCAAACGTATTAAAAACGTTTATATTGCATATTGACAAAATGATATAACATATTATAGTTTAAAAGACGTTTAGTAAACATTAACAAAAAAACACGGACGTTCCTTATTAGTAGTACGTTTATATAACATTTTACAAACTGTCTAAGAAGTTTACAAATATATATTGAAAAACACTTAAACAAATATTCGACAAATATTGAAAATACGTATTTCTGAAAACGATTTTTAAAACATATTCATACAACGTTTAGCAAACCTTGATATGAACATATTAATATTCGTTATTAAGAGAATGTACATAAAACGTTTTTAATACGTTTGGAAAACATTACAAATTCTTCTGTCTGAACCGAACCTTAGAGAAACGTTGTTGCTATGTATTTTTAAAAATGACTTAATACATAGTTTACATAAACGTTTAGAAAACATTATCCTAAAAACGCAAAAGTTTGTTGCTATACCATACGTTTATTACACATTTAGGAATTGCCTGAGTTATTATGATTTTCTTAACACTATTTAAGAAATCTATGTAAAACATTCAGTAATAAACGTTTGCCACTAAACCTTTCAGAAACGTTTACTAAACTTAATTAAAAATTAGGAGACGTTTATAATACGTTTCCAATAAGTTTGTTCAAATCGTATAATTATATACGTTTTATTAAACGTTAAATAAACGCATTTCAAAAAATGGTTTTAAGAAAAATGGTTTCTCAACCAAGTCTGTGTTACCTGGGTAAATTCGCAAAATCAACTCGAAAACCTTACAAAAACACAATTAACACAGTCCTCAGATTATAACACAAGTTTTGTAACACATTAACAACCTATAAAAGAATTATACACAACATAGTTAACAAAATTCTAGATCTAACCTATAATTTTCAAAATTTATTTACAAACACAAATATCATAAAATAAAGAACATAATTCATTAAAGAAACCTATTAAATACCTTTGCTAGATATAATATTAATTAAATTGGCTAATAAAAAACCTTCTAAATCAAAATTATACACTTATTATCAAAAAACTTAAAATAACAGTAACTTTTGAGTTTTAGGGCTCTGGTACTGTCCAAAAAGACCCACATCATCGTCTACAACGAGTATTAAGTCACACAACAGGATTTCAAAAAGCCATACACTGTAAAACTTCACTTTGAGTTCATATTCCACATTACGAAGCAACGTACGAAGTATCGATAACAGTTTTTACATATAACAGGTTTATAAATATAGTTTTAACTATAATTTTATATTAATTGTTATAATTTATGACATAATTAATCTATTTAGACTATATTTCAGGTTAAAATATGGATTTTAATACCAATAAATATCCTTTTTAATATATAACAGTCCTTCCGAAGGTATTTTAGTGTAGTATAAAGCATGATAAAGACATTTATTTATAATTTGTATAATTTGTATAATGTAAAACAGTAGAATGTATGTAGGCTTTAAACGACTGACATGAGCGGAGTGATGGTAACAGGGAGTTAAGGGAACGGAAAGAAAAATAATAAACAAACAATTAGTTTTTGGGTGTGGGAGAAAGAGAAGTTATTTTATACGAGTGATTAAGTTTTTGGTGTTGTACAATTTGAAAAAAATAAAGCAAGTTCTAGACCTGTGTAACGAAAAGTGGTTTTCAGGGTGTTCTTAACAAATTTGGTTAAAAGAAAAAGGTGGAACGACCTTAACCTGAGATACGGATTTGTTTTTGAAAGGTGTTCTATCGTGGAAGCTGAGCTGGGTACACGGGTTATTTGCTGGAGGCTAGGGCAGAAAAGGGCTCATAGCAAAATATATATATATATATATATATTGCTACGATATTTATTTTTAATAATAATTATAATTGAAGAAATCGCCCCAAGTTGGCAGCGACCAAAAAGATGCTATGTATTTTCTTAATTAAATTAATAATAATTATTTGATTGATGAAATTAATTTTTTATAAAATAAATTTTTAAGTTGGGCGCCAATCTGATTTCTTTCTCAGATAAAATTAACATAAATTATTTCTTTTTGCATCTAAATAGACTCTTAAAAACTCAAGGTTGGGAGATACGTGGCTTCCCTGTTTTAGATAGCTATATATTTGGCAATTGTAACACATAATATAACAGTACATAAATAAATTTTGAACTTATCTTGAAAATCCAGTCCCTTTTGCTCTACGCTAGTCACCAATTCTTCGAAAACCGCTGCAGCTGCAATTTTATTTTGACAAGTTCCATAGTATCGGCCGGATTCAGTTGAATTTAGCAATGTCAGCTTCCAGTACGCAAATATAACGTTTAGTGGAATAATTTTCAGAAGCACAGTATTAATTACACTCAAATGTTCCAATTTAATTACGGTAAGTTCTTTTTCATACGTTAAATTTATTATATTCAATAAATGAATACGTAGAATTTTATTTTATTCTTATTTCTTTTTAGTTAAAATTTTCCAAAGAAAACACACTTGTATTAATTTAAATAAGGTAACTTATTTATTATTATTATACACATTTATAATTTAATAACTCACAATTACTGTTGTAGTCATACAAATCACTTTTTGACATTTGGTAAACAAAGAGACTTAACCTCACTTTTGAGATTCAAAGTAACGCATTTATTTACATTACAATTAAATTTGGGCACTGATAAAGAAAAATGCGTGCAGTCAGTTCGATGGCCATATAGGTACTGATTCAATTATTTTCTGCCAAACACCTCTGCAATTTTGACAAAATCGAATCGTAACTAGGTTACAAATCAAAGACAAGGATGGAATTTCCAAAACAAAAACTATTGAAACATTAATAAATAAATTTAAAATTATGGATAGAAAGTTTATGCCTAAACCTATTAAAAAACTAATTTTAGATTCAGAATCCCTGAATTATTATCTATAGACATCCCACAAGCCAATATTAGAAATTACCAAAATTTTACATATTTCAAAATATTGTTAATTATTCTAAAATGATTCCAACACCTAATAAAAACACACTTAACACAATTCTTGAGCAAATATACGAGTTTTACAACACAACAAACCTCCTATAAGACGGATATACATAACAAAATTAACACATTTCTATAAATAACATAACTTTTTCTAATATTTAACAAAACCGCAATCATAGTCAACTAAACACAACTAAATTGTTAAATAAACCTGACAAAAACCTACTTAGCTCTAATACACAACTTATCTAGCTAGTATGACACAATTAACATAAAAATTATTTACTTATTCTCTACAAATTTACCATAACAGCTATATTTGAATTTTAGAGCTCCGGAACAGTCCAAAGAGACCCCCATCATCAACCAAAATGAGTACTCAATCATACTACAGGATTACAAACAGTCAAATACTGCCAATTCACATATAGAGTAAAAGAATTCCTACCATGATACATCGTAAACTAGCATCGGAAACACTTTTTATCTCAAACAGGTTTATAAAGACTTTTTTAACTATAATATTTCATTAATTATAATAAAATAGGACATGAATAATCTACCTAAACTACATTTCAGGTGAAATTATGGAATTTAACATCACAAATATCCTTTTTACACATATAACAGACCTTCCGAAGGCATTCTTGTTTAGTTTAAAGCATTATAAAGACATTTAACATATATTTAACAATAATTAGATTAATTTAACATAAATATCATGGCAATATATACAGGGTGTCCTTTAAATACCTTAAAAGCTTCAGGTAGCACTCTT
>JABXWE010041147.1:0-17684 GCA_014611495.1 Limonius californicus | reverse complement strand
TATTTTACATGTTTGTAGTATGTTCAATATTCCGTTAGATATACGTCTTCGAATGTTGGCACACCGTTGTTTCCTTACGTTATTTTCTGATTTCCAGGTTCTATGTTTTATCTACGAGATGGCATTTCCTGTTTATTGTTGGAGTTCTTATTTCCTGTTTGGCTTCCTTCATTTCTTCTTCGTAGTTTTCTATTTTACTTCTATCTTACGTTTACTACCTTCAGTGTAATCTATCTTATACATCCTACTGTCAACACCATTTATTTTCCTTGGTTTATCTTTCATTCTTATTTCTGTTCTTTATTCTGCGATTATCAGGTTCTATATTTAATTGCTATTTTCTGTTCTTAACTTCCTATTTTCCATCAGAAATTTACTACTTCAAAACGTTGTATTTTACTTTACTTCTACTATCTTCAGTGTTTTGCCCATAGAAGCTTCTATTTCCATCTTTCTTTTTCTATTTATCCTCGTTCATATTTTACATAATATCTTATACTGTCCATTTTTATATTTAGTTTTCAAGCTGCCTTGTTCTATGTGCAGTCTTATAGTTACCATTTTTTAATCAACAATTTTGTAATAATGTTCTATATCTTCCACTACTCTGTTTAATTTCCATTAAACAGGCTCCATTTTCTTTTTCGGCTCTCATGTATGTTCTACTTTTTCATATTTAATTTTTTTAATCTTAGTTATTTTCCAGTTTCATATTATATTTTACATTCGCTCCTTGTATCTACTGTATTATGTTTTATGGATTTTCCATTCTTCATCTTCTATTGATCAGGATGTTCAATTTTAAATTTTACAGTAGGTACCAACATTATACAGGGTGGTCCAGTTTTATTTCGGAAAACTTCACCAGCGTGTTCCAATAACCAAATTAATGTAAAAAGTTTATATAAACGTGGGTCCTTAATTGCTTCCTAACGGAGATATCGCATCTTAAGGTTTTAATAAAAGAATGCCAAAGAACAGAATTTATTATTTAACTATCATTACTAGGGTGATATTACAATATGAAATAGCAGAATTAATAATGTAGATGTTCAAACTGTAATCCGCCAACCTCGATACATTTCCTACAACGTCGAATCAGTGAATCAATCGCGGTAGATATTTCGAAAGAATTCTGCCTCATCTCATTACAAGTTTCTTTAATTCTTAAAATTAATTCTTCCCTTGTATTAACAGGCGTTGCATATACTTTATCTTTTAACTTTCCCCAAACATAATAATCAAGCAGAGTGAGGTCTGACGATCTTGGAAGCCAGGGTACTGGTGCTGAACGACCAATCCAACGCTGTGGATAATTTGTATTTACCATTCACGTACTTGTAGTCCAAAATGCGCTGGAACTCCGTCTAGTTACATCCAGCTGTCTATTCTAAAGTGATTGGGCATTTTATCAAGGACATCGTTGAAATTTGTGTCAAGAAACTTACGAAATAATGCCGAATTTAATTTTGATGGTAAGAAGTGTGGACCATAAATGTTATTATGTAAGACACCGAGCCAAACATTAACACTAAATTCATTTTGAAAATTGCGTGGCCGAGTCTCATGCGGGTTTTGATGTGCCCAAACATGAAGATTGTTATAATTAACTACTCCGGTTCTCGTGAATGTAGCTTCATCCGTCCAAAGTATTTTATGTAAAAATTCATGGTTATTTTCTTCCTGATGTAAAATCCACTCACAAAAGATCAACCTTGTTTCTGCATCACCAGGATGTAAATTTTGTACAGGTTGAAAATGATATGATTTTCTATGATCTGCATGTAATGTTTGTAACACTCTTGATTTTGATACGTTAAGTTGTTGAGCCGCTCTGCGAGAACTGAGTAGTGAATTTTCATTGTATGTTTGAAGAATACGGTTAGTAATTCTTCTTAGTATTAGGTTGTCATTTCTGTTTTGTTCGTGATTAGTACGCAAACCTAATTCGCGAAAATGCCGGTGAGTATCGACGAAAACTTGAGAATCTGGAAGTCTTCTATTTGGGAAACGCCTTGGATATTCACGCACTGATGCTTCGGCATTGCCGTTACAGAATCCATACACAAAATGAATATCTGCATATTCTTCATTACTAAATTTCATGGGCATAGTGGTAACTAAATCACAAGCACTTTTCAAATCAGTAAACACAGTAAACTGTATAATTTTTGATAGATTAATTAGTCACTTGTTTTTCACAGCACGCTTTCATTATCAACACTGTTTACGCCTATTTGTTTTACGATTTTAAAAATTTTAGATAAAGGGAGACTGTGCAACGTAAAACATATGTATTATTGCATAACACTTTAAGATTCGATATCTCCGTTAGGAAGCATTTAAGGACCCACGTTTATATAAACTTTCTACATTAATTTGGTTATTGGAACACGCTGGTGAAGTTTCCCGAAATAAATCTGGACCACCCTGTATTTATAATTTGATTTCTAACCTTAAATATTTATTCCTTTAGCTGACATCTTTTTATGTGATATTCTACGTTTACTTTCTCATGTCCATTTTTCATTTAACGATTTTCTTCTATGTTAAAATTGTTCAGGCTAAAATATCTGTTTGTGCTGTCAGATTTCCTTTTAATCTTTCAAATATGAATCTGACTAGTTTAAAATTCTTTCTTACTTCATCAATTTACATTTTTATGCTTCTTCTTCGTTTCTTTTTTCTGTGTTTGTTCTTCTTAGACATTTAGAAGCAACGTTTCTTCTTCTATGTTAAAATTATTCAGACTAAAATATCTGTTTATGCTGTCAGATTTCATTTTAATATTTCAAATATGAATCTGACTATTTTAAATTTCTTTCTTACTTCTTCAATTTACATTTTTATGCTTCTTCTTTGTTTCTTTTTTCTGTGTTTGTTCTTCTTACACATTTAGAAGCAACGTTTCTTCTTCTATGTTAAGATTGTTCAGGCTAAAATATCTGTTTATGCTGTCAGATTTCATTTTAATATTTCAAATATGAATCTGACTATTTTAAATTTCTTTCTTACTTCTTCAATTTACATTTTTATGCTTCTTCTTTGTTTCTTTTTTCTGTGTTTGTTCTTCTTCCACATTTAGAAGCACTTATTTCTAAACCATTTGGAATGAAGTTTCAAGCTACACAATAAATTGATTATGTATATCTTGTTTTATACTATTCAAGGAGCCCCCGTATTTCTTAACTCTTGGTAACAGTTTGGTTTATATGCCATTTGTTGAGTATATGGAACATTTTGCATTATATAGCTGATTACGATAGTTTGGATGCAAATGTATTTTAATATTTAACTGCTAAACACTAGTTTAACTATTTAAATCATTTTGTATACCTTAAGATCAATCGAATTATAAGATTATAAACATATTAAATACAATTTAATTTAAATTCTTCAGGGGTCTAATATTATGCAACCACCTTTACCATGCTGCTGTGCGTGAAGTCAGAACCAGGCTGTAAGTTTGCAATGTTTTATAGATGAATAATCTGGACATTTCTGTGTTCAAACCGTATAAATATTTACATAACGCAAAATTACACATACTTCTAATGCTTTTGTTATGTGCTGTTAAACATACACAGAGCTGAATACAAATAACTGGAATTAATCACACCCCTCTCCTTGTGTTATTTAGTAGTTGATAGTAAATAGAATTATGGCACCTTGAAGAATAACCAATTTTAGAAATTAAATAGTTTTGGGAAATTAAATTTAGTTTCCAACCCTAGAACAAAGAGTTTGTTGTTAATTTGAAAAGTTTAATGATAATAAATTATTTCAGTTACGGTTACGTATGAAAGTCCTCAATGGTAAGAAGGATCCTTGGTGTATCTAATTTTGCATAATTGTTAATTAAGAAGAATTTTAATTTGTTTAATTATTCTGTTTGAATTAAAGAAAATGTAAAAATGGTCAAATTAAATATTTTGCAGATTCGCAATTTAAAGTGGCGTGTGCTATCCATTTCCATAAAATTGCCCATCAGGACTGAAATCCGTCATTAGCCGAGGTTAATTATTGCTGTCGTTTCAGCAATCACTAGCGTCCAATGCCTACGCCGCCACCCCTAAATGCAACTCTGTGTTTTCACCACCACCCGTTGAAGTACATACGAGCTATGTACCGGTTAGGTGCAATCTATATACCATTTATGTACTTCTAGTATTTCCAACACACAAAATTTCAGTGCATAGCCAACTGCGTTGAAATACCCTCACACAATCCCTTAACCTGCCGTCACCTACAGTTATAAAATACAGTTACAAAAATCAAATCTGTAAGTTAAGCTAATAAAAGTGCCAGTGGATCCAAATGGTCGAGTTTTCTAACCCTTTTTTCTTTTTCAGAAATTTACCATTAGAACAATAGTACAAAATTACGCATCGTGATAGTTAATCTTCTGGCCAACGTTCCTATACAGCACCGAAACGCAGAAAGCTATACGAAACTGGAAACAAATCTAGTGCAGTTAAATAAATTAATTAATCAATCGCTTCTTAATTCTCATTTGGATAAACCCTAGCGCGACATAACCACGAAGGCTAATTATTGAAAACTTGCATCGGGCATCTGTAACATCATTCAAAGGCAGTTTCAATAGTTTTCGCTTCAGACGCGCTCCAAAACGTTTAGTTGAATTTTATACAGGGCAACTTAAATTCATCTGTAATCACCATTATTAATCGCAATTAACGGGCTATTAACGGGCTAACTTCTAAGTGGACAGAACGTTAAGTTTAAAGTTTAATAAATTTCTCGTGCAACAGCAATCAGGAATCTCACGTTAAGTTACTGATCAACACGTTCGTTTGATTTGGCCGGAATCAAAATCTGTGATTTGCTGCCAAACAGGAGCATCAACCGAAAATATATTTATTTTTAAACGTTAAGGTGTTTGCACAAAAGTATTACTTCAAAAGTATTTTTCCATGACAAGACCCTAGTGCCTTAAAGTCGGCCTTAATAAAAGTCTTAGTAGAAAATTTGTATATTATTATTAAAAAAATTATATAAAAAACAACAAAAAAATATACGAATCCTTGTGGCTTATTTGGATAAAATATAAAATTTAAAATAAGAAATTTACCCGACTGTGACATTATTAATATCACAACGTTATCGAAACTGGAACTGACAGATCTTATACCACCGCTTGAACATCTTCTATCTCACTAACAAGTTTTATTGGGGTAAGTCTTCCTTAATACTTGTCTTTTTTGTGCATGCAACTGCGCAAACGCATGTCTGAACGCTTCCCCATTTCAGCTAAGAAAGTACCATTACTAGCCCCGATTCTACCACCTTACCATTCTTCCATATAATACCTGTAACGAGAAAAACCGGAATCAGAAATAAATTACACGGTATAAATAAAATCGACACATAGCGCCAATATGGCCGCTTGTATATAAGTGACGTAGCAGCATCCCGGGCCTGTTATCCAATCGTATAGCTCTATTTTGCAGATACTAATTTTTACTAAATAATCACAAATTTAACTGTCAAAGCTCCACCCAATTTTATTCAACAAAGGATGGACTGACACAGAATTTGAATGTGAATAGATTTTTATTTTCGTGCACATATAGTTTAATCAGTTTTGCATTTATGTGGAAATGGAATTCGATTTAAAGGGCTGTCTCATATATGTGAGAGGAAATATTGTGGAAATTAAATATTGTCGAAACGAACTTATTACGGGCCTGAATGGAAACCATATTTTTATAAAACTGCTCGTCTATGTAAAAATTAGATATTATTTGAAAAAGCAATATCGTCGTATACTCTTATGATAAAAATAAGAAAAAAGAAAAATGAAACTCTTGTCGTAGCTTATTTCATACAACCGGAATCACTATTTACATGTTCCCTCTGTAATGTTCAAAAACAAGCCTCCATTATATATATATATACATATATATAAACTATGTATTCGTAAGAAAACCGTTATACATAATAAATTATAACAAACAGTTCAAATATCAATTTAGTTTTAGCAGACAGCAGATATTTAATGTCGGCAGATCAACGACGGATTCACTATTACATAAATCACAAGAATTTATATATCATGACACACTTTACATTTTTACTTATATACGAATTATGAAACAGTAATATCGCCAGTTTGCTTCCACAGTTTGAGGAAAACTAGTATAATGTAATATCAAATGAACCACTTAATGTAGCAGCTAATTCAATTAAAATCACAGAATGTTCTCTCTACAAAGATTAAGAACAAAATTCCATTATAACTATTTGTGGTATTCATAAGAAAACCGTTAAATTATAACAAACAGTTCAAATATCAATTTAATATTAGCAGATAGCAGATATTTAATGTCGGCAGATCAATCACGGATTCACTATTATATAAATCACAAGAATTTATATATCATGACACAATCTTTGCGCATATTTTGATACATATAGGCATTGTTATGCCACACTTTACATTTTTACTTGTATACGAATTATGAAACAGCAATCTTGCCAGTTTGCCTCTGCAGTTTGAGGAAAACTAGTTTAATGTAATGTAAAATGAAATACTTAATGTAGCAGCTAATTCATACAATTAAAATCACAGAATGTTCTCTCTACAAAGATTAAGAACAATATTCCATTATAACTATTTGTGGTATTCATAAAAAAACTGTTATAATAACCTATAACAAATAGTTCAAAAATAAAATTTAATTTTAAACAAACAGTGGATATTTAAAATTGGCAGATCAATGACGGTTTCACTATTAAATCACAAGAATTTCTTTAACGTGACACACTATTTACGCATATTTTGATGCATGTAGACACTTTTAGACCATACTTCCCATTTTTATTTATATACGAATTATTAAACAACAATATCGCCAGTTTGCTTTCACAGAACGAGCAAAACCTGTTTATGATAATATAAAAAATGAAACACTTGTTCTAACTTACTCATACGACTGAAGTTTTAATATTCTCTCAAAAACATCATTCCATTATAACCATTTTGTGTATTTGGAAGAAAACCGTTATAATAAATTATGACAAACAGTTCAAAACTAAAATTTTCTTTTAAGCAAACAAAAAATAAATAGTGTTGGCAGATCAACGGCTGTTTCACTATTAAATCACCAGAATTTGTATGATATGATACAATATTTGCACATATTTTGATGTACATAGTAGACATTTTGAGGACATTGTTCGCGTTTTTGTTTATGTACGAAGTATGAAACAACAATATCGCCAGTTTGTTTGTGAAGCACCAGCAAAACATGTTTAAGATAATGTACAAAAAGAACCCCTCTGATAACAAACAGTTCAAAACTAAAATTAAATTTTAGGCAAACAGAAAATAAATAGTGTTGGCAGATCAGCAGCTGTTTCACTATTAAATGACCAGAATTTGTATGATATGATACAATATTTGCACATATTTTGATGTACATAATAGACATTTTGAGGACATAGTTCGCATTTTTGTTTATGTACGAAGTATGAAACAACAATATCGCTAGTTTGTTTGTACAGCACCAGCAAAACCTGTTTAAGATAATGTAAAAAAAGAAACCCTCTCATAACAAACTAATAATAAATTATAACAAACAGTTCAAAACTAAAATTTAATTTTAAGCAAACAGCGGGTATTTAAAATTAATAGATCATTGACGGTTTCACTATTAAATGACAAGAATTTCTATAATGTGACACAATAATTACGCATATTTTGATGCATATAAACACTTTTAGGCCATACTTTCCATTTTTATTTATATACGAACTATGAAACAGCAATATCGCCTTTTTGCTTGTACAGCACGAGCAAAATCTGTTTAAGATAATGTAAAAAATGAAACACTTGTTCTAACTTATTCGTACAACTAAAAACACTGTTTGAATGTTTTCTCAGCAAAGCTCAAAACAAGACTACATTACCTACAACTATTTTATGTATTCGTAAGAAAACCGTTATAATAATTTACAGCAAACAGTTTACAACTATTATACAATTTTAAGCAAACAACAGATACTGCCAAATCAACGGTGGTTGCAATACTAAATCACAAGAATTTCTTTAATGTGACACAATATTTACGCATATTTTGATGCATATAGACAGTTTTAGGCCATACTTCCCATTTTTATTTATATGCGAACTATAAAACAGCAATATTGCCAGTTTGCTTGTACAGTTTGAGCAAAACCAGTTTAAGAGAATGTAAAAAATGAAAGATTTAATGTAGTAGCTAATTCATACAATTAAAATCACCGAATGTTCTCTCCAGAAAGACTGAAAACAAGATTCAACTATAACAATTTAGCGTATTCATAAGAAAACCGCTATCAGAACTAAAATTTAATTTTAAGCAAACAGCAGATAAATAATATTGGCAGATCAATGGCTGCTTCACTATTAAATCACAAGAATGTGTATAATATGACACAATATTTGCACATATTGTGATGTATATAGAAATTTTTAGGCCATATTTATTTATATGCCAACTATGAAACAGCAACATCACCGGTTTGCTTGTACAGCAAAAGCAAAACCTGTTTAAGATAATGTAAACAATGAAACACTTGTTCTAACTTATTCGTACAACTGTAATTACCGTTTCAATGTTCTCTCACCATAGCTCAAAACAATATTCTATTATAACTATTTTGTGTATTTGTAAGAAAACGGTTATAATAAATTGAAACAAACAGTTCAAAACTAAAATTTAATTTTAAGCAAACAGCAGATAAATAATATTGGCAGATCAACTGTCTCACTATTAAATCACAAGAATTTGTATATGACACAATATTTGCATGTATTTTGGTGTATATAGACACTTTCAGGCCATAGTTCGCATGTTTGTTTATATGCGAACCATGAAGCAGCAATATCGCCGGTTTGCTTGTACAGCACGAGCAAAACCTGTATAAGATAATGTAAAAAATGAAACACTTGTTCTAACTTATTCATACAACTGAAATTACCGTTTCAATATTCTCTCAGTAAAGCTCAAAAACAACATTCCATTATAACTATTTTGTGTATTTGTGCAAGAAAACGGTTATAATAAATTAAAAGACACAGTTGAAAACTAAAATTTAATTTTTAGCAAACAGCAGATCCACGGCTGTTTCAATATTAAATCACAAGAATTTGTATAATATGATACAATATTTGTACATATTGTGATGTATATAGACATTTTTACTCCATAGTTCCCATATTTATTTATATGCCAACTATGAAACAGCAATATCGACAGTTTACTTGTACGAGTAGAACCTATTTAAGATAATGTAAAAAATGAAACACTTGTTCTAACTTATTCATACAATTGTAATTATCGTTTCATTGTTCTCTCGGCATAGCTCAAAACAATACTCTATTATAACTATTTTGTGTATTTGTAAGGAAAACGTTACATATTAATATATATAACACAATTGTTGCACATATTTTGATAAATATAAAATTTTCTATATTATATTTCGCATGTTTAGTTTTATGCGAACTATTAATCAGCAATATTGCCACAATATGAGCAAAACTAGATTAAGATATTGTAAAATGAAACATTTTTCCTAACTGATTACCGTTCCAGAACTGGGAATTGAACTCAGGACCTTCAGCGTAGAAGTCTAACGCGCTTACCTTTATAAATTCCGATAAATTGTGGTAATGAATCTAAGGCATACTTTTCTGTTTATATTCCTACTTCAGTTTTCGTTGAAAACACGTAGCAGTTTTTAAGACAATTTTATTTTCAAGTCTATTTTGAGACACACATCTCGGGATAGAATTAATAACATCCATCTGCGAAAATGACACGATTGTGAATTTTGAAAATGGTCCAACTTGAAACACGTCACGCAGTAAATGAATGAAGGTAATAAATTCAGCAGAAGAATGTAATGTGTAAATACTTTTCGAAATTGGTTATTAATATTGTTAACTGTGTAATTGTTTCTAAAGACGGGGAATTAAGATGCGAAAAATTTACCAAAATACAGTAATATATACAGGTTACTACTAGCTAACTGAAACCCTTCGTTATCTTGCAATAACATCTAAAGTACAGGTTGTTACTAGGTAACTGGGACTGCAGGGTTGCATTATGTTTTACATAATATTGTGCCTAAAATTTATAATGTTTGTATATGTATGTAGGTATATATAAAATACATAATCCATAATAGCATTACGTAATCTTGGACAAATATTTGCTAATTAAACACATTTGACAGTTCAACTGCGTGCCAAATATAAACCTTGAAAGTTTTATAGGTGCTACCATACATATATATGATAAAGCTTATTGATGGAACTTACTCACAAATTACCTACATTCTAACTAGATTTACTTTTGGTAAAATTGGTGCAAATGTTAAATCTTTGCAAATCAAATGCTTTAAACATAGGATTTTGAGAGGAAGCGAGATGAATTCATCATCAATGACAAATCGAAGGGCCGTCTAAATCTTCCGATTAAAACCCGTTCGTATTTCTTATTCTTCTAGAATTACATAAAAACTAGTATACAGTGTGATCATCTTATCTTGTAACAAGTAGGTAGGCGACATCTCTCACATAGGCACGAAATGCCTTTACAAATCAAATGCTTTAAACATAGGATTTTGAGAGGAAGCGAGATGAATTCATCATCAATGACAAATCGAAGGGCCGTCTAAATCTTCCGATTAAAACCCGTTCGTATTTCTTATTCTTCTAGAATTACATAAAAACTAGTATACAGTGTGATCATCTTATCTTGTAACAAGTAGGTAGGCGACATCTCTCACATAGGCACGAAATGCATAGTTACCTTTTCTTTTTAACTATAAATATTATTTTTTTACATTAATAGTAGTTTGGACAGACAAATGTCAACTACTGTTTTGTCAAAAATTATCAAGGTTCTCTCCAAAGTTGTTGATTTGAATTGATTCTTGTGGTAATAACAATCAGTTTCAATGATTGTAATAGCGAGATTGATATGATGTTGATTTTGGGAAAATGCAGAGGGGCGGAGGACGGCAATATGGACAGTTTCCCAAGCCAAATATGAGACATGTCACAACTGTAGAAGTTGAAGCAGCAGTCATTGAACAAGTAACTGGTAATCCCCATATAAGCCAACGAGCAGTTGCAAGAACTGTAGGTTTTAGCCAAAGTTCAGCATTTAACATTTTAAAAGCAACCCGGTTTCATCCTTACCACGTCACATTGGTGCAACACCACACTGAAGCTGATTCGCCACGTTGATTAAACTTTTGCCAATTTTTAAGAAACGAAGTTACCGCTAATCCACTGTTTTAAGAAATTTTCTATTTTCTGACTAAGCGACGTTTAGTAACAATAAATAGACACAACTGCCATTTCTATTCACAAGATAACCCACATTGGATTCGGTAAGCACACTTCAAAGAATTTTTACTGTAAATAAGTAGTGTGGTATCGTCGGTCCCCACTTCTTTGAAAGCTGTTTAAATGGGAAAATGTATTTACAATTTTTAGAAAATGATTTTCCTCTACTTACTGCTTACTACTAGCGTGTGTGGTTTCAAAATGACGAAATACCTGTCTAATTCCATAGAATTATAAGAAGCTACCAGGATTAAACTTTCCATGAAAGATTAATCGCAAGAGGTGCAATTCATCCTTGGCCTCCACATAGTGCGGACTTCACTCTGTTAGATTTGTTTTTGTGGGGTAAAGTAAAAAACGACGTCTACGAAACTTCCGTAGAAACTAAGGATAATTTACATGACAGAATTATTGAATCATGTATATCAATACCCACATATGCTAACTCGTGTTAGAATTTTCTTTTGCGGAGGAGTGATTTATGTGAACAGCAAGGTGGACGGCAGTTTGAACATTTATTACGTCATTAGTTAGTGTTTTTCTTTCTGTTTTTATTTGATTTATTTTTCTTGTTGATTTTATTGTTATGTAAACAGATTTTTCTGCTATCTTGGCTTTCTCTGTGTTTGTTTTGTTTAAATAATAAAAAATAAATATTGTACCTGTTGCAAAACTGCATAGTATATATTAATAAATAGTTTCAATGTAGCTTTTTAGTACTTCCAACATAACTAGTTTGGTTTATATTTATTTATTTACTAAGGAATACAAACAGGTGTAATGTGTGTAACCCACCTACGTGTTACAAGATAACGTAATCAGCCTGTATGATACTGAATAATAATAAATGTAATGTATATTAATTTAAAGGAATAAATAAGACACGAAATGCGGTAAATTTTACCTAGTGTTATTAACAACGTGCACAACGACAGCACATTCAATATCTATCGGTAGCGCTATCATTCATATTCGATTTATTTCGAATTGGATTGAAACACTTTAACCCTTGTAATTCATTTTGTCTTATTAACTGCGGAGAATGTTGTTAAAAATGTTACATGTATGTAAAGCTTCGAAAAACCCACCAAAACCAAGACTTGATATTTAAAATAATACTTTTAACGTCAAAACTTTGAAACAACAAAAGTATTTTTTCGATTATTTTATGTATTTATAAATAGGGATTGAGTTTGTTCACATTTCATGAGCACACAGTATATACACCAAAAGTATCTTAAGTATTTAATAGTTGAAAAAAACGAATACAGTTGTGTAAGTCCTTAAATTGCCATGTTAGAGCTTAGAAACAAATTGTTGAATATTGTCAATACAGATTAAAGCAGAATATTTTATTATTTTCTATTTTGTAAATTTTATTTAAAACAGAATTCCATTATTTACGTTTTGGAAGGTGAAACCTTTGCAGAATGTAAATCTACTTATTTTCAATGCATGCTTGGAAATTTAGCCAATTAACCATATAGTTGTTAAGATAATATCAGCAGATAGTCAGTAGAAAGTTTACCTTAAGCTATTGCAATATTCTGGAAATAACAAAGTTAACATTTATTGGACGCTAATATTTCTACTTTATTAAACAACTGATACGTCTCAGAAACTAGTCCAACACAATTTTATAAAGATTTAGTTCATTTATGTACATCATTTACAATTATATTTATACCTTTATCCTGTCAAGAAAATAAATGATATAATATTACCAAATTTGTCTTTAACAATGAAAGTACATGAAGATTGAAACTATTCTAACGAGCAATAATTGACGGTTTATTAAAATCTACCAACCAGCAATTGAGATCAGCCCAACTAACACACAATTAGTATACAATTATTACTTCCCCTGATCTTACGAGATTTCCAATATCCGTCATGGACCCATTCAATCTGATAGATAACCACTTTGTTCTCCTATATGGTTATATTTTTGGTAAAAAGAAAACTATGTCGATCATGAGCTGGTCTGGTTCCAGTGAAAAATAGCTAAACAACGTGGAAATGGATTCAGTTTTAATAAGCACATGTAAAAAAAATTGAACCATTACCTTTAGCACCTGGAACTCCAACCCTCCAACCCCCTCCAACCCAAATTTGTGGAAGTTTTCAAATGTGCCCAAGCCTTCATTTAATCTACTGCAATAAATAACCACAAAGTTCTGAAATTGTAGGCTACATGCATTTTTACAGAATGTCATCTGATTTGGAAAATTAATTTGCCATTTGGTTTTCACCACATTTTGAATAAAAATAGATACAGTTAAACCCGGCTAAGCTGAACTTGGATACAACGAAATTATATATAACGAGCTCTTTCAACATTATCAATTTTCCAATTTCTAGCTATGTTTCACACCGCGGCGCAAAAAATTTTACTACTGCTATTTATATAATCCTTAAATATATAATATTTTTCCGGACGAAGCAATATATAGATTACCATTGTTTACTGTATTGCATTACCCGCTTACTGCGATCGCTCGTCCTTGAAACACTGAGCAAAAAGGACAATATTGTTAACATTTCCGATTGTATTATCCAAAACATGTTTACCTCCATACGAAATGTATATGAAAACATAATAGCAGACTGATTATCTAAATTTTTCAGCATTGTGTCGTCGCATATTTGTGATTCATACCGATCGGTAAAAAGGTGCACTTTAGATAACCCTTAAATATATTATACTTTCGGGATTTTTCAAATTCCAGTAGTGACGAAATATTTGCAATTCAACTAACTGAAGGTCTGCTACAACGAGATCCCGGATATAGCAAGTGGTTACGAAGCAATGCATATATTACCATTGTTTACTGTATTGTATTTCCCGGTTACGGCGAACGCTCGTCCCTGAAACACTGAGCAAAAATGACAATATTGTTAACATTTCCGATTGTATTATCCAAAACATGTCTACCTCCACACGAAATGTATATGAAAACATAATAGCAGACTGATTATCTAAATTTTTCAGCATTGTGTCGTCGCATATTTGTGATTCATACCGATCGGTAAAAAGGTGCACTTTAGATAACCCTTAAATATATTATACTTTCGGGATTTTTCAAATTCCAGTAGTGACGAAATATTTGCAATTCAACTAACTGAAGGTCTGCTACAACGAGATCCCGGATATAGCAAGTGGTTACGAAGCAATGCATATATTACCATTGTTTACTGTATTGTATTTCCCGGTTACGGCGAACGCTCGTCCCTGAAACACTGAGCAAAAATGACAATATTGTTAACATTTCCGATTGTATTATCCAAAACATGTCTACCTCCACACGAAATGTATATGAAAACATAATAGCAGACTGATTATCTAAATTTTTCAGCATTGTGTCGTCGCATATTTGTGATTCATACCGATCGGTAAAAAGGTGCACTTTAGATAACCCTTAAATATATTATACTTTCGGGATTTTTCAAATTCCAGTAGTGACGAAATATTTGCAATTCAACTAACTGAAGGTCTGCTACAACGAGATCCCGGATATAGCAAGTGGTTACGAAGCAATGCATATATTACCATTGTTTACTGTATTGTATTTCCCGGTTACGGCAATCGCTCGTCCCTGAAACACTGAGCAAAAATGACAATATTGTTAACATTTTAGATTGTAGTATCCATAACATGTTTACCTCCATACGAAATGTATATGAAAACAAAATAGCACACTGATTATCTAAATTTTTCAGCATTGTGTCGTTACTTAGTTCCATATTTGTGATTCATATAGAGCGGTAAAAATATGCACTTTAGATAACCCTTAAATATATTATACTTTCCGGATTTTTCAAATTCCAGTAGTGACGAAATATTTGCAATTCAACAAACTTAAGGTCTGATACAACTAGATCCCGGATATAGAAAGTGGTTACCAAGAAATGTATATATTACCATTGCTTACTGTATTGTATTTCCCGGTTACGGATATCGCTCGTCCCTGAAACAATGAGGAAAAATTACAATATTGTTAACATTTCCGATTGTATTATCCAAAACATGTTTAGGGGACCGCGGTAGAGTAATGGCCTCAGCGCTTGGCTTCGGAGTTATTCTACCAAAGTCGCTCAGGTTCGAATCCTGAGCACTGCACTTTCCCAGGGTGTTTGTGGTGTCTGGGGCATGGGGTTTTTCAAGGGCGGGGCATGTTAGACCTGTGAATAGCACGAAATGTGCTGAGCCGGGATAAGCTGGGAGGGATGGGAATCTTGGAGTTCCCTTTGGCAACTCCACGATTCTTTAAAAAAAAAAAACGTGTTTACCTCCATAGGAAATATATATGAAAGCATAATAACAGACTGATTATCTAAAGTTTTCAGCATTGTGTCGTTACTTGGTACCATATCTGTGATTCATATAGAGCGGTAAAAAGGTGCACTTTAGATATCCCTTAAATATATTATACTTTCCGGATTTTTCAAATTCCATAGTGACGAAATATTTGCAATTCAAATAACTTAAGGTCTGCTACAACGAGATTTCGGATATAGCAAGTGGTTACGAAGCAATGTATACATTACCATTCCTTACTGTATTGTATTTCCCGGTTACGGCGATCGCTAGTCCCTGAAGCACTGAGTCAAAATGACAATATTATTAACATTTTAGATTGTATTGTCTAACACGTTTACCTCTATACGAAATGTATATAAAAACATAATAGCAGACTGGTTTCCTAAATTTTTCTGCAATATTTCGTTATTTGAATCCATATTTATGATTAACACCAAGCGGTAAAAAGGTGCACTTTAGATAATCCTTAAATTTCTTGCATCCTGCAAATAGAATCTTATATAGTTTTTATTAATAACATTCAGGTTAGAATAAAATAGTTGTTGCTAGAGCAACTGACCATCAACAACTTACATGTATGTAGGTACCTATACAGGGTGTTCTTCAAACATGCAACCAAATTTCTAGAGCGTGTTGGGGAGACCAAGTATGAATTGGCCTTTTTTTATGGTAGCTAATATTTATTGTTAGCTATTCAATTTAGATAAACCTGAAATTCTAGAATTATTATAGTGAGTGGTTTTTTGTAAACAAATTCTAGTAGTGGCGAAATATTTAGTTATTTTAAATGTTTTAGACGTAAGCTCAACCATTGAAATTTTACAGTTCAACAATAACTAACCACTGATTACTTAAAAACAACTAATACAACAAATATATGGTTGCTTATAATAATTATTATTGTATGGAACTATATTAAGATTTTTTGTCGGTTTTTAAAGCCGATTGTTTTTTGTTGATAGGATAGAAATGTATTTTAAGTTCTAGTTCTGTAGATATTGTCCTAAGTCTATCGGATATTAGATTTAACGGATATAACAAACCAATTACACGTTATAAGCGAGTCGGACTATGGCTTTAGAAAATTTTTTCATATATAATTTCAAGGATTTATAGTATGAAACAAAAAAATATTCATATGGTAACCATATATCTATGTATGACTTTGTCTTTTTGTAGTAGCTATTGATATATTGCGAATCTTTAGAAGCTTTAGAAGCTGTAAACTGGATATAAAGTTTCCTGGATATTACATTTAACGGATATAACGAATATGATGCCAAGGAATTTGTTATAGCCGAACTGAATTGTAGCAAACAATTACACTTCTTTGTTAATTAAATAATTATAAATAGGCACAACCAATAAGAGCTTCAGTACATAGAGATGCTTGAAAATCCGCGTCCTTAATCTCGCCCAATCAAAAGAAAAATCAGTAAATTTAGTTTTGAAGGCCTCTAAAGAGCAAAACGAAAATATTATTAGCATTTCCACCTTATGGTATGGTATTTAAAACGTATTTATTTTCATAAAAATTGCTCAACAACAACTGTTAGAAGCTACTATTCAGAAAAAGAACGGATATCTCGAATGTTTCTCGATTGGGTATATCTATTTGCGCCAATATTTAATTGACTAGTACCTAGCGGCAAACGATTTTAACAATGCACTTTAGATAATCCTTAAATTTATGACATTCTGAAAATTTTTGATATCATAATGCAGTAGTTACGAAATATTTAATTCTTTTAAATGTAAGCTCAAGTATTTTTAAAATACCAAAACAAGTAATGATTGATCAATTGATGACCTAAAAAGTACTAAAATACTACTATTGATCCATCTAGATCTTTGCTATCTTTTTAAGGTCGAAAATGTATTTTTGCTAATGCTATACAAATGTATTTTTTGTTTCAGTTTTATAGAAGTCTCGGATATAATATTTGATGGATACAGTCGCAAATATCACGTTATAAACGAGTTGGAATACTTTTGTGT
>JABXWE010041146.1:0-16951 GCA_014611495.1 Limonius californicus | reverse complement strand
GTTCATTTTATGAACCTCCCAGCTTTGTAAGTATTTAGTTATGCTGTTTTTGAGGTTTTTCCTCTACCAGTTGTTTGTTTTATAGTTGGCTCTGAGGAAGGAAATAAAGTTTTCCGAAAGCTTAGCTTAATAGCAAAGGGTGGTTTAATTTCTTGCCCTTGGTCGATTACCCCAACAACCAACATCTTTAACTTTATATATATATATATACACATATATCATTAGCATCAACAGTCATCAACAATTATATTAATTTGGCAGCTACATTTTTTCAACCACAACCTAGTACTGCCATAGCAACAAGAAATAAACAATATCTACACTTCTATGAATAGGATACACTTTGTTAACTTATTGTAGCTATATGCCACAACATAAAATACCAGTACAAGGTGGATGCGGTTCTAATTGGCTATAAAAGTAAATGTAACGAACGTAAAGCATTAACATTATCAGCAGCTTCTAAACTTTCGCCCTAATATTAATATCAACATTCTAGGCGACAGAAGCATAAACGAGTTTGTTAGCAAACTTTTTTGATCGCAAAGTAATATCTTATTACAAGTAGAATTCAAATACAGCAGGGTTCTATATGTAAATCAAAATTTTATACCATGTCTGTATAAAATTGCATATCAGATAGCTAGGTGCAAACATACATTCGGGATGATCTTATTCTGCCAGCTGCTAGTGATACTATAGAAACAATACATATGTTACGGGAAAAGTTCCAAACTATACCGTAACTAATCAAATATCGGATGTATCCTAGACGTGCAGCAACAAAATACATCAAACTTTATAACTGCCTGTTCGAGATTTTTCGATGAGTTATCAGATTCACTGCTTTCAAAGCTAATAGGAATGCGAATCAGAGCACCTGGGATATTCCAAACACTATATTGTTAATATTTGTACAGGGTGTTTACAAAAGTCTTATAATTTACCCGCGCCTAGTACTCATTAAACCAAACAAGAACGCCTGACTCAACATATTTCCGCAAAGCAACGGTTAGACATAGAGCGATTTTGCATTTTAATCAATAAACTCCAATAATAGGCTTTTCATTTACTATAAAAACAAAATTTATTATTAATATTACTAGTTATTATTATTTGTTTACTGTACACAGTTGTATCCCATACCATTTCCAGCGGGTACAAGCTCTTACTGCTTCTGATCATGCTTCAAGGATGGTGTTTTTTCTATATATACTGAGAAAAGTTGCAGAAAATCCAAACTTTGCTGTCGAATAACGGTATCATTAATCTGTATAATTGTCATGTTTGGACAGACGAAAATTTTCACGGTGTTGTCAAGACATCAGCATCATAACAGCAGTTCCTATTTTCGACACTGCTGTCCTAAATAGATCTTCCGAGGAGCAGTTGTACCAGTCTCGTAAGTATTTTAACCAGGATGTTCTTCGTCTTCCTACGTTCCTCTTCCCTGCTATTTTTCCCTGTATAATTAAGTGTGTAGTGTAGCAGATGGTATTTTTCTCTCTTCTTTATGTATCTCATATAGGACCTCCTAATTCGTCTTCCTTTCCATCCACGATATCCTTAACATACATCGATGTATCCACAATTCAGAGGTTTGAATTATGTCTAGTTCTCGTTTCTTAAGGGTCCACGTCTCCATTCCAAATAGAAGAACCGAAAAGATGTAACACCTCACGAATCTGATTCGGATTTCTATATTTAGGAATATAGTAAGTGTTTAATTTTTATGAAAGCAGCCCTTACCATTTCTATCCGTACTCTTATTTCCTGTATTTGATCGTTATTCTCGTTTATTATTGTCCCCAAATGTTTATATTTCCTTACTCTTTCATTGCTGGTATTGTTTATTGTTAAAGTTTGTTACATCATTTTTAGTTTGGGATACAACCATAAATTTTGTTTTGTTTAAGTTTACGTACAAACCGTATGATTCGCTGATTCTATTTATCAGCATCGATCGTCGTTAAATGTTTGGCTGGAGGCCTGATTGAACCAACATTTTTACTATATGGCTTGACTGATGAACTATACCTTGACTTCGTAAATAACACTTACCCCCACTATTACATCCTGAAGAATAGAGTTCATCTGTGATTTAAGCAGGATGGGATTTTTTAATCAACCTCGGAAAATACCTATAGCGACAAATCGGTAAAATAAGGAGTCTACTTGCAAGACCATATAGATCCCTGGATTTTAACTCACTAGACCTTTGTATTTGAACAAATGTTATATTTGTATTTACCTGTTACTACCTTTTCCGTTAGTTTTTCCATATCAATGTAGTATATTTATTAAAAAAATAAAATCGGCCGTATCTCTGAAACTATTGAAACTATATAGCCATTCCAAGATTTTCCCAGTCCATCTTCCATCAGGCATCCTTGCAACATGACCCGCCCAATTCCATTTGAGGCAAGCGATCTGAACTGCATCCATAACTTCTATACTCAATCTTATGTGCTTATCTTGGAATAGCGACCCAGAACGAAAGCGATTAGAAATAGAAGTAAGGCGCCAAGAAAACCACAACAAACTGGTTACTAGCGACAGAGGATCGAAAAGATAGAATTAAGGGAGGCCTTTGTCCAGCAGCGGACGCAAATGGGTTGATTGATGATGATGTTGATATTTGGTTAAATTATCCGACCTTTTTATTGACCACCCTGTATAGCAAGAATATTGAACAAAAATTTATACAGATAGGATTATTGGATGCTGGTGAATATAGAAGTTCGCATGCATTTGTTAAAGAAAATCAGCAAAAACTATGTCGACACATCCTAATTCTGAGGTAGCACAGTAAAATAATTGGTCCAAGGATAAAAATGACATCGTTAATTGCTATGCCTACTAAAGTCCACGTTGCTGCTTTATTGAAGACGAAAACCATAATGTCCCCGATGTCTACTCCTATGATGAATTCCGGATTCCGGATTTATGCCCAAAGATATCCTCACCCGTCAAACCTTCAAAGTTTTCCGACGATTTGCTGCACATGCTTATAATACTGTCAGGTGCAACCGAAACATAATAGCGATAATCGACTGATACGACAGGTAAGAGACGACAGAGGGGTTGATATTGTTGCTACAGTAATTGTTGATCCGCGTGTTTCAACAAGAAGACTTGCAAGGAATTCTGTAGTTAGCCAAAGAACTGGATATTGAAAGATCACGCTTTCATCCAAACCACATCAATATGCAGCAAGAGTTAAGTGAAAATCGAGTCGAGTCATTTTCTGTACTTGGTTTTTAAATAAGGGTCGTCACTTTCCCCTTACAATTTTATCGGCCGACCAGGTTACGTTTAAAAATAATGGAGAAGTCAACATCCATAATGCTCATTACTGGTCGCACACAAACCCCCATTGGCTACGAACCATTAACAATCAACATATTTGGAATCTTAACACATGGTATGGGCTACTTGGAGGAGAAATGATAGACCCCTATTTTTTTGACGAAACCCCTAGTGGGTGGAGGTATGCCAACTTGTGAGGTAATCGATTTGCTCAAAAATGTTCCTCTTGCTAAGGGAGCAATAATGTGGTTCCAGCAAGAGAGCTGCTCAGCCCGTTTTTCATTGGTTGCCAAGGATATGGTGGATCAACTCTTTCCCAACCGGCAGTACTAAAAGAAGTCATCGTTCATTTAAGGCGTATAATTTAAGAGATCAACACCCTGATAAATAAAATACAGCATTTTTTGTTGTGATTAATAAATTTAATATTTATACAAACTACTTGAAACCTCAATGAATCTGCAAGTAATTGTGTGAAATACTACAAATTATCATTACTGAAATACTGTTTCGCACAATCATTACAAATAGCAGTACCACCGTTACCATCCAACTTCTGGTGCTTATTACAAACACTACAAATAAGAAATTCCTCTAACAGTGCGCTGGTTTCGTTTTCCAAATACAAAGAGTACTGTTCCACTTGTTGTTGTGCAGCTGTATCAAGTAGTTCTTCTTCAACTTCTATTAAAATTTGAAGTACTTCTTCGATATTTAATGTTTCAGTTCCATCATCTAATACATTTTCATTCATTTTGGAAAAATTCCTCTGTACATCCGCCATGACAGAGCTACACAGATCTCTTCGTTTACACTGTTCATTAACCCTGCCTAATTTCAGTTTATCCTTAAATTGCTAAAAATATCAAATTGGTAATATACTATATAGGTCTTATTAGAAAATAGTAATCTTACTTTTCGCATTTCTTCCCTTAATTGTTGAACAGAAATACTTTTTTTAATTTGACAGTGGTTTGACGCATTGGTTGAAACATTACTGCTTGTAGACATAATGATGATCATCAAAAATCAATGATTATAAGCTTTTTGTAAGCATAATCTATATAATCAACTACGTGTAAGCATTATTCTTTAAATATTTTACATTTCGCTGAAACTAATCATAAAGCCGAAATTATATTGCAGCAATTCAAATACCATTCTAGGTTATGGTAGCAGTGACACAGTATATAAACAACAGTCAATCAAAACCAAAGTGAAGTTAATAACCATGAATATACAGAGTGTCTCGTAAGTCGAAATAAAACGCCTCGTAGCGTTGTTCAGCAGTGCTTACTAAACACAAAACAGCTAAAATATTTATTTTTTGAAGGGTAGATTTTTCACACGAGCTACTTGAAGTTTGAAATTCGAATGCGGAGTATCTTTAACAACAAAACTAAACTAATAATATTATCTATGAAAGTTGTTCTTCATCAATAAACTTAAGATATTAACAATAAGAATGACTTCTACACAAGTATGAATTGTAAATTTTTGATTCTAAGATTTTGTTGAAAACACGAGATTTAGATATGGCAACAAGGGAAATCTAAGCAAGGATGATTGTTGAATTTGACACTGCTGTTCAGAATTTTACAGTTGTTAAAGCTATTCTTCTATTCTTCTTTGTAAATTCCGTTTCACTTGCATTACTAGAATACACATTTTCTGTCAGTCAGTCAGTACACTTACGTGATCTGGATTCCTGGAGAGGTTAGTGGAAATTGTAATCCAAATAGAAGATATCCAAACCATACAGTTATTAATCGGACGGACCAACGGCTACAAGAGAGAGGGAAAGTAGGTCGAAGAAAAGGTGGTGGTGGTCGTCCACTTACGGTAAGACAGCCAAATATTGAAGAAACGGTGTTACATTTAATTGACTGGGAGGCAACGAGAATGGCTGTTAAATCAACATTAGAAAAATCTAAATTTTCTTGGAAATGGTTTATGAACAGATGAGACAACATTTACGTCAGATGGGCTTTACACTACTCATGTGTAGGCAGATGAGAACCCTCATGCAACTCATGTTCAAAGTCATCAATATCTATACGGTGTTAAGTTTGGACAGGTATGGTAAATAATTATGTAACTGGTTTTTTCATTCTGCCAGACCGTCTTAATGATGGAAAAGTCATACATTTTGTAAATGAAGATTTTCAAATACTATTGGAAAATGTTCTACTGATAATTAAACAAAATGTGTGGTACCAGTAAGATGGTGCTCCAACCCATTAGGGAATCTTGGTTGGAGATTGGCCTTAAAATCATTTTCCAGATCGGTAAATTGGTCGTAGAAGAGCTATTGCTTGACAACCAAGGTCACCTGATCTACCGCCCTTCGTATAGGGTTATCTATGGGATTTGGTATATATCATACCAGTGAACAATGTGGACGATTTAAGAAATCGCATCAACCAAGACAGATTAGACCAAGTGGTGATCCTACTGAGATTACTACCAAAAATCATCTTACATAAAATCGTTCCGAATATTACTATAAATGAAGAACAACAACAAGTCATAGTAAATGGAGAACTCACTAAGGAAATTCCCATGTCATCTGGTATAAGGCAGGGTAACCATTTAAGTCCTAGACTGTTTAACTTGATAATGGACAAAATAACAGAAAATGTAAAAACGCTGCCCGGGAATAATTTAGGAAAAACAATTAACATCATTTGCTACGCCGATAATGCAATCCTTGTCGCGGAAACAAAGAATGACCTTCAACGGTTATAGCACCAAATGGCACGGACTGCCGCTAGTTAGTGCCGATACAAAAAACTAAATACATGGCAATAAGCAAGCAACCAGTGCGATGCAAATAGAAATAGATGGTACCATAATAGAGCAAGTTATGGAATATTGTTATTTAGGAATATAAATTAGTAGTGACAAACTTGCAAAAAGAGGTAACCGTATAAATGAACAAAGGACAACGAGTATCTGAATACTTGAGAGATATAACTTGGAGAAGCAAACATATGTTAAGTCAGTAAAGTTAAGTAAAATCAGATTTTACAAAACAGCAATGCGACAAGTAATGACGTATGCTGCTGAAACCAGGGCAAACACACACACAAAAATCGAAATAACAACTACAAACAGCAGAAACAAAAATATTAAGGCAGATGATAGGCTAGATCAGATAGAATAAACAACATTGGAATTCGTGACCGATGCCAAATTCAAGACATATATATGAGGCTTGTTCAAGTGAAATCCATCTTTGATCAACTTAGTCTTGAAACCAAGTACAATAATTCAATTGACGTTTGTTAATGTTAGTAGTGTTTGTAAGCGACACATTAATAAGTTTCAGGCGTTTGAATTTGATTCCAACTTCTGAAACTTCGATTTTAAAAAGGCATTTGTTATTGTTCAAAATCCCTTCAAGTTTGATCAGGTCCTACAATTTTTATGTGCTGAGGGTGTGCTGCCATTGAAGATTCGTATGCCAATACAAGCAGTGAATGGAAATGCATGTATTGCGTACTCAACTGTGAAGGAATGGTGCCGAAAATTTAAGAATAGAAAAGAGGGAACTATAGAGGAGCCGCGACCATGTGCACGGTATACTGCATTGACAGAGAACAATATGGCATTTGTGGAAAGCCTTATTAGAGAAAATCGTCGAATTTCAGTTAAAGAAATTTCAGAAATTGTTGGTGCGAGTATAAGATCTGTCTATAGTATTGTTCGTACTCTGGGTTACAGCAAAGTTTGTTCGCAATGGATTCCTCATCTCTTGTCTAATGAACAAAAATGGATTTATCTCTGCAACACTTCACAGACTATAGGCAAAATGGTGATGACTTTCTTCTGTCAATATATGCTGGTGACGACACTTGGTGCCATTACTACAAGCCATCCAGTAAGTTATCGTTGATGCAGTGGAAACATTCAAGTTCACCACCACCGAAGAAGCTTAAAGCAAAACCTTCTACAGACAAGGTGATGTTAACATTTCTTTTCGGCCACGAAGGGCCCCTGTTGATAGAGGTTAAGCAACCTGTAGTAAATGTCAATGTAAATCTGTACAATAAAACATTGAACAAGCTTCATCAAGCAACAAGCCGAAAAGGTCCGGCAAACTTACGCGTGTGATCATTTTGCTGCACAACAATGCTAGGCCTCATGTTGCTAATGTGGAGAAAATCTTGAACGGAAAAAGTGGAGGGTGTTAGAGCATCCACCCTACAACCCGGATCTATCGCCTTGCGATTTACATATTTTTGGACCGCTGAAAAAGGCGTTAAAAGGTCGGCATTTTGGGTCTGACGCAGAAGTACAGATAGCTGTGGAAGACTTTTTCAACCAGCAGCCACACGAATTCTAGAAGCAGGGTATACGTCGGTTAGTAAAACAATGGGATAATAACTTTTCTATAAAGCAAAGATGGTTTTCAATTGAACACACCTGGCACATTTGTGAAGAAACACCGCAAAGAATGGAACCAGCACGTAACCAGATGTAATAATCAAAGATTATTAAAAATTATGAGCGACCTTAATCCTCAATGCTAACGACATCTAGGAAGATTACCAAAACTATTGAATCAAAGCTGGATCTCCACCTCAAATGAAACACCTTGAATGAGGCCCTATCCTAGAAACAAAACAGACTAAATAGCCTATATTAAGAAGAAGATGAAGAATATATTGTTTAATAGTTTTCCATAGTAACTGCTAATATATTTTCCGTAGTGTATCAAAATACGTATTACACAGTTGGCAAGTTTTCACTACTGGTTGTGCTTTGTGTAAAGAAACTAGCCTGTGAAAAATAAAAATTTTAACTAAACTAGTCAAAACTGAATAGGGTTATTGCAGTGTAAGACACTTAAAGTCAATACCAATTGAATTTATAATAAAAACTATCAAAACTACCAAATGTAACGTCTTTTTAATAATGAACAAGAAAATTAAAAAGAAGGTATGTTTAAAGAAGAAATTTAACAATATTATAATGAAAATCGTTAGTGTCTCCTTTCACTTAGCTAAAATTCTAATACCTCCTCTGGCACTAATAACTGCTTTGTAGACTGCTGGCATACCGTCAATACAATTATCAATATGTTTTTGTGGAATTTGATGCCACAGTACCGGCAATACATCTCTCAGCTGTTGCACAGTAGTAGGCCTTTGATTATGCTGATCCAGCTGTCTCAGAAAAAGTCCCATGCATGCTCAATGGGGTCTGGAGATAGCGGAGGAAGAGCAAGATGGTTTATTTCCGCATCTCGAAACATCTCTAAAACAACCCGATCACGATGCGGTCTTGCATTGTCATCAACAAGAACAAAATATTCGCGTCCAACAGCGTTGCGACGGTTCAGAACATGGTCCATAATGATCTCTTGGGCACAACTTTGGCCCGTGACTACACCATTAAAGATATGGAGGTCAATACGCCACCCTAAAGAAATTTCTGTCAACATCATAAGACCACCACCACCAAAGGCCACGACTGGTGGCGTATACTGTGGTAAGGTACGATGCCCGGCACTACGATATACCCTTTGACGCCAGCTATCATTGCTGAGACAATATCTGGACTCGTTCGAAAACGGTGTCGCTTCTTGAAACCTACGTCTTGACCATTCCACTCGGTGTCTTCCTTGAGCCACGGTTCTTGCAGGACATATCAGCGGGCGGTGTGAAGCAAATCCGCCCTCAAACAATCGGTTTATCACAGTTTGGTCGGAGACTCGATTTCCTGTGACTTTCTGTAGCTGCCGAGCAGTTGAAAAGGGCTACATTCTTGCATTAATTACCAGAAGTCGATTCTCACGAGTTGTTGTGATACGAAAAGATCCACTTCCAGGCCTTCTTGCAGTTTACCTGTTTCTCTAAGGCGCGAAAGGGTACCGGAAATTACGCTCTGCGTGGTTCCTTATATATAAACATTTATCGACCGGGCGATCTCCTCTTCGGTGCATAGCAACGGCTAAACTTCGTTGTTCTATTGTTAAATGGTGTCCCGGCATTGTTGCTTATTATTTAGAATACAAATGTAACACAGGAATAAAAAACAATGAACAAAATAGATTCTAAGAAGACAGGAAAAATTATTCAATCAAACACACAAACTCGACTTGGCACTAATACGGTTAAACAATTGCAATTGTTTTTGATTGGTTTTTATTGTTTAACATCAAACATTGCCGCTTGCTCTAATTATCAATAATAGACGACCATTAGCCGCCAAATACAAACATATATGCTTTATATTACAATGTGCCTATTCATTTCTGAGTAGCTTATTTTGTGTTCAGTATGCAATGCATTTTATCGCGAAGCATGCGTACCCTAAATATAGCGGTTAGAAAATAAATAAAAGATAATGGGTTCAGAAATAAAAATTCAACACCGATGGAAAAATATTCATGTATAGGGAAACGCCAGCGAAAATAGATGGCGTAATTAAATTAAACGGCCGGCGTAAACGGGATAAAGTTCATTAGTGGATGGATGGAAAATGTCAGTAAGTTTGAGTGAAATTCTTGACTATATTCATGTAGGCAGTCGACCAGTAAAAGAAGGAAAATGCGTGTTGGAAGCTACCCATGTGATTCTAAATAGCAGAGAACAACACGCTATTGTTGTCTTGTGTTTGCAATCGTCGAAAATTAATGATCAATCACTCCAAATATACCCCTAGATTAGAAAATTACATATAAAGCGACATATATTAATAGTTACCAGGTAAAAAATGTTTACAGAATATTTACTGTATACCAATATGTTTATTATGTTGATTTTATCAGCTCTTATAGCTATTTTCCAACCTTGCAATAACTTGTTATTTTTAGAAAAATAGTGCATTGCGATTCCCGTGCTCTAATGAGTACTACACTATGGAATACAACAATAATGTTTACTTTTAGTTCTTCCGTTAACACGAAACTCACACGATACCGGCATTCCTATCCCCATTATATTAGTTCCCTAAATGTACACAACGTGGCAGTTCTATAGCTGGCGCGTACCAATCTTTAAACAAGAAAATTATTAATGTCATTATGGTTTCTGTTGTAGCAAGACAGTTTCGTAACAGTTAAACTGAAATAAAATTTACTTAATATCAAGTTCGCAAAAACAGTTAAATATCTTCATAGGCACAAACTACACGTTTGTTAGAGCTAAGTAAGAAAACTATAATTGCTTTAGACAATTACATCTATAGCACACGAAGACCAAAAATTAATTTTAAATCAATATATGGTAAATTCCTTGATATTAATTAATACCATTCTTTAAAATCGCTTAAGACCCCCAAACAAGAATTTTAAAACGTATTTTCTTGCTGACAATAACATGACTATCTACGACTTGGTTAGAAATTCATTTGAAAATAATCCGCTTGACCTCCCCTTGTATAGAGGTCAACCTGACACTCAAAAATTAACAATTTAACGAATATTGTCGGCTATAAAACCATGTTTTTAATTTTGGTTGATGTTTCTAAAATCAAGAAAATAGCATTCTGTATACTTGCAGCCATTTCAAACATCTTAAAAGAATTGTCTACCCTGGCTTGCTAGACATTTCTGAATTAAATCTCAATCCCACTCCTTGGTCCATATATAACATGTAACGCCTAGTCGAATCGATGGCGACAATTCTAATATCCTAAATAGAAGCAATACAACCGAACCTACTATTTGCGATGCAAGGTCCAGATATCAAGGACAAGGGTCGACCAGCTACAGTCGAAGAAGGGAGGGTTTGATAAGGCTAGGCGCCACCTGTTTAAAATATCCTTCGTCCTTGAAAATAACACGAGATAAACAGGAACCTTCCTGGAGGTCGGACTTACCTTGCTTCGGTAATTGCTCAATTTGTCCCCAAAATAAATTAGGTTAAACCAAGACACAATAAAACACAACAATAAATTACAAATCTTCCATTTATCTAAAGATTCACCTTAAATCTTCATAACACCGCCAATTGGAATTAAAATATGTCTTCAATATGATATGTTTATAGGTATATACCAATGTTTAAACAATTATGGCTAACAGCACCGGTAAACAAATAATAAACCAAAAATTCTTTCATATATCGGGAACGCAATAATGCGAAAAGACTATCAGACTGATATTCACGACTAAACCCGCTAAGTATTTTTAGATTCTTCGAGGCCTCGCGAATTAAATACCCAGATAAATAATTACCGAAATAATGGTAATGGTGTCGGCTATCTATTAATCAAGAAATAAATTTCCGCACTATTTCCCCTTTCTAACTGAATTTCAAACAATAAAAGCAAATTTAATTATACTGTTGACCATTTAACAAATTAATTCCAAATTCAACATTATTCCCAATTTATACAAAATACAAAGTCGATGGAAGTTAAACATTCACTAATTAAGAGTACTTAGTCTTATTGCCAATTTAAGTGTACAATTATAAGTTTTATTATGACTATTTGCTGGTAAACTAAATTTTTTCCAGAACCATGAGGGGTTCCTCGAAATTATATTTGAAAATTGAATGTTAAAAGGATTGACACACCTGGAATTTCGTATCTCGATGTCACACCTGTTGTACGGTTTCGCTGCACGGCCGATAACTCCGCTTGTCTTGAACCCACAGGATTTCTTCGATGTTTCACAAATGACTGTTAAATTCGTTAATTCTAGCTCCAGCCAATTCCGCCTAAATAATTTCAATAGTTTTAGAAATGAAAGAGAAATTTGGATTTTCAATGCTTACCATGGCGATAAGAACTCTCTCAAAACAAATGCACTCAAATTGGGATCAACTCCCGGGAAATCACATCAAACTAACGATGCCTAAAACTTCCCAAATGTGTCTTGAAAATTTAAATTGGAAAACTTTCCAAGTCTTAAAACGACTTCTAAAATTAACTCAAAACACGTGCACGTTCTAGGAGAACTCGTATAGTAATGTCCTAAACGGGAAACCCAAATTCACCATTTCTTGATTGGGAACTAGACGAGTGGATGACACGAAACTTCTACAAGGCCAAAACTAAATTAGTCAAAAATATACATATTATGCAAACCAAAATGCTGTATAGAAAATTTAATTGCCAAACAACCAGGCGTAAGAAATCGCACGTTACAAACTATTTTAAGTTTTCTAAGAAGTAGGTTCATGAATACATTATTTATATTTGAAAGTTTATTTACCTTTAGAATAACACTTGTCTAATGGTCCTGGAAAATATTTTTGCCATCTCTTAGAAAACTATGTATCAATAAAACATATATTAGTGATAGAAAGAATGAACAATTAATAACTACTCAGTAAGACAATAAAATACCCCCTTTAAATTGATAGAATTGTTGATGAAGCCCCGCAAAAAGGAGCGCCATAAAAAGTATTGATACATTTTAATAAATAGCTACACGTGTCCAGCCATTTTCCCCAATGTTTCCCGATATATCGAATTTTCGCCATGCTTTTCTTTCAATTTGTATCATACAGCAAAGGAATGGTCACATAATGGCATGATACTCTAGGACAAATTACATATTGTGGCAATTTGTTCAGAACTGAGGATATCGTCAAAAAAGATAAACAATTCAATATATTTTATTTACGATTGCATTTTCTATCAGCAGTTATCTGGTATCAATCGTCTGAAGAAATTGCTTCACGTAACCTTATTACAGCTTTATTAAAGTTGAGACAGCGGATCAATATTTAAAACTAAGTTTAATTAATATCATGTAACATGGGTTGTAGAAGTTTAGTCAAACTAAAGTAGATAAGTTAATGCAACGTAATAATATTTGTTGCACAGTTTACTTCGATCTACTAAAAGTTAGTTACGAGGTCTCTTTTGTATTGCAGTCAGCACAACAGCGGAATTTATAATATAACTATTCAACTGCATTAAATTTCTAAGAACTTTGGCAAATTAGTGCCTTACTGGCACAGTAGAAAGAATTTAAGTAACACGAACAATATTCGATATTTGTTCAAAGTAATCTCTATTTACTTTAATACACTTATTGCAACATTGTAAACGTTGAAAACAGTCTGCAAAGGCGTCCGAAGAACCTGCTTCTAATTCAGTGGTTAAAATCGGCTGCCGAAAATTGTTTTCACTTTAAAAGGAGCAGCAGCAGGCTGGTGCCAAGTCAGGGAAATAGGGTAGGTGATTGATCTCAACAATGCCCTGTTTCATTTGAAATTACTTCACAATGAGTGCAGGATGGGCAGGTGCATTACGATGCAGGATACACCAAGTACCTTTCACTCTAGGAATGTGTTTGGGAATTTGAATTTTAGTGCTACATGTCCATTTTTGAAGCAACTATAGCAAAACCTTGACATACAGGAGCAATTCCCACGAAGCCGAAAGTCTGTTATATATTGACGTAGGTTTTCCGAATGCCTGTTTATTTAATCGGCGAACTTACTACGTGTTTTACGTAAACACACGGCTTATTTGCTACAAAAACTTAAAAATGACAATAGATTAATATAAAAATATCCTGTTGATTCAATTATAAGCAAAACTTGGTTAAAAGCATTTAAACATTAATAGAGTGTTAATTGCCACTTATCACATATGGACTGGTAATTTTGTCCGATAAATCCAAAATCCGTTAAGTCGAGGTCCGGGAAATCGAGGGTTTACCATAAAAAAATTTACGCTTAAATTACAAATTCTAAACATCGGCAGTAACATACACATAGTATATTAATTCTGTACCCTTTCCACTGATCTCAACTATTTTCTCAAAAACTTTGGCCTAATACAAGTCTTATCTTACTTAAAGCGCTTTTTAATATTATTTGTATGTATCAGAAGAGTACCGTTATGGATTTAAATTTAAAAAAGCTTTGATTATTATGTAACCAATATTGTTTGTTGAATGTTAATCATCAAACGAAACCTCGAGTAAGAGGCATCTAACCCCCAGAGCTCAATCCAAAACAATAAACATTTCCGTGATTCATTAGCAGTTACGCATATTTACAAAGTAAATAACTTGAATTTCGGCATAACAAATGTCTTTGCTAATCCAATTTCAACAATTATAGACGTAATAAACAACGCAAACCTTTCACAACAATAATCTATCATACGCAAATACATTTCAAATTGATTTAAAAATTGAAAAACGGTGGCAACTACCTAACTGTTAGGCAAGGTTTGATAGTGAATTATAATAATTTGTCAGAATAAGCAGTTACTGCGAGGTACACTAAGCCCATGAAAATACTAAACAATAACGACTATGAACAAATGTTGGAAGCCGGTTTAATTAGAACCTAATGTTCTTGTAAATCTGGTGACTGCAGTAGTTATGCAAATACTCCCAAACATTAAACATCTCCTTCCCTCTCCCTCTCTCTCTCTCTCTCTTTCTCTCTCGCTCTCTACCTGAGGAATGTATCTTATAAGCAGTATGTGACATTCATCCCTTAAAATGCACCGTTGATACCCTAAAATACACTAACTTGTATTGATATACCATCGCACATCCTGTTAAAACTAAAATAATTTATAAAATATGTTATTTTTCCAACTCTATTTTATTAAATTGTGTTTCAAATTCACTAGCACGTATCTGTCGCGTCCTATTTGAAAACAATATATTGACATCGCCAATATGTGTTTTTTGTGGGTTAAATTTCCCTAAAACGTAATAATTTGCTATTTTTTCATCCTATTTAGGGTCCTTCAGAGAAAAATTTTTAATTTGAAAATTTGGCAACAGTTGGACAAAACCTCCTCTAATACGTTCTGAATTATAAGAAGGTAATTTTAAAATAAAGTAAATAAAAGGTGTCTAGCTGTGAAGTGGCATAGCTAGTTGAGATAGGTGGAAGGGGTACTGATTTAATATATAGAACATACAAGGTGATTCTAATCATGTGCGAAAAACTTTAATCACGTGTAACTGGGGTTATTTATCACTTAAATTGCATAGTGACGTTTTTCAAAATTCGACACCGTTACGGAAGTATGACGCTTCAAAGTTTTTTCTACGTCAATTCACTAAAAAGTAAAGTATTTTTTTGTTAATTCTCAGATTTTGATAAACCTTATTGTTTTAGAAAGCTTGCAGTTCAAGCTTAGGTGTCAGTTTGAAAAACTCTAAATTCACTGTAAAAAGCGGATGAAATCTGACAGAGAAGTGAAAAGTTGGGTAACAAATGTGTTAATTAGGGTACATATTGAAAAGGAGATTGTTAACCTAAGCTTTTCCTTGCAACTTCTAAACTACTATTGTGTTTTCCAAAAAAGTCTCCTTTTTTTTCAAAATTTAATATTTAAAGAGTTGTTTCCAAAAAAAAAACAATTTAAAAATACATTCACCCTTTTTTTCATTCATGAATGCTACCGCCCCCCCCCTAACCACTTTCGCATTACGTCAGGGAAGTGCGGGCGTCCCTTAAACATTAGTCATTCATGCAACATGCACCCTAAACTTAACTAAGTGAAACACGGTTGTCGCCTCAGCCGGGGTTTGACCCCGTGCCCGATTTAGCCGCATTTCACTGTGACCTCGACTGTTAGCTCTTGTTCGCACTGTCCCATTGAAGTGTCTAAAATTAATACAGCTAATTTACAAATTTTTCACTTTTGGGTCAGATTTTATTCACTTTTCACACACAGCTATGTGCTTTTCTTGAAGCTTAGACTGATAGCTTTCCAAAACAACGAAGTTTATCAAAATCGGCCCAAAAACAAAAAAATTATTTACATTTCAGTAAATTGATATAAAAAAACTTTGGAGCGATAAATCTCCGCAACTGTGCCGAATTAAAAAAAAATGCTAGGTGTTTTAAGTTTTAATAAACTCAGCTATATGTGGTTAAAGTTTTATGCACATATTTACAATCACTTTGTATACAGTCACTATCACGAAAATATTAAGGTACTAGAATGAATATTCGCGTTGCTTTTATAGATTTTCAAAAGGCATTTCACAGCATCTAGGCTTGGGCAATACTAAACTCACTGCAAAATGCAAGAATAGACTCCAGATATACTAAAACCATTGAAAATTTCTACAAGAATGCCACTCTACAAGTAAGAATTAACGACGATCTAAAATCTATAGATATCGAAATTGGAAGACCGATTCGACAGGTTAATACGATATCATCTCAACTCTTCACCCTCGCTCTAAAAGACGCCTTTACAACCTCTCCTAGTAACAAGAAGGTATCAAGGTAGATGAAACATATTTGAGTCATCTACGCTTCGCGGACGATATAGTCCTGATATCGTCTGGTACAAACGAGCTACAACAGATGATAGAACTCAGTCAGGCATCAAGGAAGGTAGGACTCAAGATGAAGCTTAATAGAAAAAAAACCATAGGCAGTCATAATATCCAGATTAGTATAGATGGAAATAATATAAAGAACGTAAAGGAGTATTATACGAGGGCTGTTCTCTTTCTGCTGAGCCTACTAAAGTAATCCACAATATATTGACAAAACAAATTTATTTATAATTTTTGACAATATTCCCCTCCACAGTCAATGCATTTTTGCATCCGTGAAAACCAATCTTCAAAACATCTCCTCCAATCTTTCCGCGTTAGATTATTTATTTCATTTTTAAATGCGTCAACCGCTTTTTCGGCCGATGTAAAAGGTAAACCCCGTAACTTATTCTTTATACGCGG
>JABXWE010041145.1:0-13082 GCA_014611495.1 Limonius californicus | reverse complement strand
AGCGATTTTATATATACATATATATATATACACTGTGTCCCACTTAAGACATTACCACCTTCGTAAAATTTGCATTTTTCAACCGATTTTCGTAAACTCTTTGCTGGATAGATCTCTGAAAAAGGCTGTAAAGGCATATGTTACTTCTTTTGACGACTAAACTCATGGCCAACTGTGATCTCTTTTTGGGGTCGAAATTTAGAGAAGTACTATTAGGGATTTTCTCAGAGCAAAAGTATCCACGGATTCTTATTCGGAACCACTTAAAACCCTACTATACCCATTTTTGTCGCTCTTAAATACAGGGCGTCCCAACTAGGACTTTTTTAAATTTTTTGATAACAAAAAAAGTGACGAGAATTAAACACATTTAGTGGATATTTTAATAATACCGAATGCTTACCAAGCAACAACTAAATTTACCACAGGGTAGTCCAACTTAAACGCCAAAATTAACAAAATCTTTATTTTTAAATGTAAAATTAGTTGTATACAAATTGAATACATTTTTATTGTATTAGAGCAACTTAAAAATAAACAAATAAGAAGTAGAATAACTAACAATAATAATGGACTTAAATAGTAGTCATTTCAATTAGTCCACCATTTTGCATTATGCATTCGTCTATGCGTTGTATACCACCCTTCTTAGCTGTTGCCTGATTATACTGTGGCAAGCCTCCCTAATGCGATCGCAAAGTTCTTCTCTTGTTTAGGGTCTTGATTTATAGACCTTATTTTTTATAGTCCCCCATAAGAAGAAGTCATGTGGCGTGAGGTCTGGAGACCTAGGCGGCCAATTAATTAAAGGGCTGTTTCGCCCAATCCAACGATTGAGAAAATTCTCATTTAGCCATCTCCTCACTTCAACATAGTTATGAATGAGTGCCCCATCCAGCTGCAGATGTAAATTGAGACGAACATTAAGGGGCGGTTCATCGATTTCATTATTTAATTCATTCTGCAGAAATCTAAGAAAATTCGCTCCGTTCAAATTTCCCTCAAAAACGAAAGATCCAATTAATCTGTCGTTCAATATTCCACACCAAACGTTCACCTTCGAGGAATATTGCCTTTTGCATTCTATCACCCAGTTTGGATTTTCCTCACTCCACATTCTGGCATTTTGTGACGATACAATACCGTTTGTCGTAAATGTAGGTTCATCGGTCTATGAAATATTTTTGAAGAATCTAGGATTTTCTAAGTAGATACCTTGCAACAGTAAACAGAATTCCATTCTTCTTTCAGCGTCGCCCGCTTCGATTGTATTGAGAAATTTTGGCTTAAAGGATTTCTTACCATTTTTTCAAGCATTTCCAGATAGAGCTTTTTCTAACATTTAAAACTCTACTTGCTCCTCTAACGCTTGAGCGAGGATTCTCATTAAAATAATCAAGAATTATTTGTTTTGCTGGAACCACGCTATTACGATGCTGATTGGGGAGTTCGTTAACACTTCCGTGTTCGTTAAAAAATAAATTAATTTTCCTAACTGTAAGATGGTTAATGTTCCGTCCAGGATGTCTTCTGTTCCATTCTTCAGCAGCTTCATGAAAACTACGCATTCTGTCTTAAGTGTGACACATTGTATATATATTATATCTAAGTATTTCTCCTAATTATGGTTTTAAGTTTCATGTTAAATGCATTTTCATGATCCCATTAGAAAATGCGTGATTATCGATTTTAGAAAAGAGCTTACCTTGTTTTCTATGGAGTTCTAAGTACCTGATTAAGATATAAATTGTTGACATAGTCATTAAAATCAAATATTTAGAAAACATTTTTGGAAACTATACCAAACATGTAGCTAAATGTCAAGAAATAATTATATTTTTGGTTTATGCCGAACTTTTTCACACCACTGTAGGTACTATCTGAAAGTAATAGATTTATTGCGATTGTAATAGGGGTGGCAACACTGGAATAACAACTTGCTAGCACACATCCAGTCTTCACATTTCCCCTACTTCGTCACTACTGTAGCATGCGACTGTGAACTCTTTTACCTCTTTAATAAGGATTCCCATTCGTACTCCTAGACCATAGATACTCTATATATCTACTTACGAGTGCATGTGCATATGTATATTATGGTATATGTTGTAATTTACTACTTATATTGAACAAAATCGTATTATTATTATCTACTGCACCGTTCTATAAACTGGATTTTTACACCTCCTTGTGGCTTGCGTCCTACCCGGTTGCCTTGTTTGCCTCAATGGTAGCACCGGCCCTGACCAGAGGCGTCTTAAATGGGAGGATCGGGTACTGTGGCCTACAATATCTTTTACATTATTTTGTTTTTCTTGTTTTTAATATACTGTTTTCGAGATAATTCAATTTTTATGTAAAATCGATATGCCATGAAAATTTAGAAAATTCGCACTATGGGAATAGATTCACCACAACAAGACAATAAATAACCCAAGCTCATATAAACATTTGTTCGCAAATGCTTATTTTACAAGATACAACCCAACATATATTTTATCTAAACATATTCTTAATTATTAACGCTAAATGGGTTGTACCTAAGCATTTGCGGACAAATGTTCGTATGAACTTTCTTTATTGTGTTGTTGTCCTGAATCTACGAAGGTTACAAATTTTTCTGGCTTATCGATTTTACATAAAATTTGAATTATCTCGAAATCGGTTGAGTTTATCGACTTTTAACAAGAGTATCTCTTTTTGGTATTTTTGCATACCGAATTAGATTATTTTGTGAAAAATAATCTAAAAGATATTGCAGTAAACAGTAGCTGGTCCTCCCAATTGAGGCGCCTCTGGTGCACTTATTAAAACGAAACTAGTGTGTAACCTACAACATATGCACATAAAATTTCAAAACATGGCCATAATTATATGCAGAGAAGTGATCAGGCAAGTCCCACTTTAGAAGGCTGTAACTCCGCAACCGTACACTTCTGTTTTTAAGTAAGGGTTGAATCATTCTATTTTGGCCTCACTATTATGTGGCAGCGTTTTGTAGAGACCTTCTAGACACCTTGTATATCTAACCAATCGATAGAGAAATTATTATTGGGTTACTATTAGCTAGTGAATTTCTTTCTCTAAAGAAAGCTAGCGGATTTATGTATTTCAAATTACAGTATTTTGTACTGTCAACGCCGAAACGCCATTAAAGAAGTAGCCCGAAAAGAAGACGAAAAAGAGGAATATTTGAGTAATTACACTTACACTGGAATACTTCATATGTTGTTGAAATTCTGGAATGTAATCTAGTCTGAAATTGCTTTGACGTTTGCCGTTATCACATTTGTTATGAGCAGCATCACATGTTTTATTAGATTTCAGTTGCCAAAAATTCTTGTTTATATTGAACGTAAGCTTTGGTTTTTACGGCAATTAAATTACATTGCGATATATCTGACAGTTTAGCTGTTGTTAACTTGCTGTGCGTATTTTCTTAGAGTTTTGCTTTACTTTGTGGTATAAATCTGCTAAATCTTAGCATTTAAAATAAATTCGTTATTTATCAAAGCGTTTTATATAGATTTCGGTATGCATGAAAACTTCAATCTTAAAACTTAAATCTTCCCGCCCTCCGAAACTCCTCAGTATATCTTTATTAAATTAGGCTGTTTCAAATTTATGTAGGCAACTATGGCTTAGCATCGTTTTATATCGCACGTATTGTATATTAATTCAAATTAAAATCAAAAGTCCTCACACATTGAATTCGAATAATGAGTGGATGCTATTTGGCATAGGAGTCGAGAATAGGCTTCCAAGTAGAGAGGACGTGATGCAACACTGCTTCTGTTGGCATCTGCGATTTCAAAATGTCATTTATATTTGGATATTTTCATATATAATTTATCTTATCCTATACATAAATATATTCCAAAATTCGTAGAAGTCAATATTACAATTTACTTTCGGCTTAGACCGCGTCGTCATTTGGGAACTACACCCAGCATTATCAGCTAAGGACCGACCTGTAGCTTGTCTGCCTTTGCAACCATTTGCTCTAGAAGTTTGAGCCATATTTGTTCGTAGGCCCTGCCGCCTAAACAGGGCCGTGTGCTTATATTAATCAAACCTTGGGACGGACAAGGATTTGATCTTGATCTATTTTGTTTGCCAGGACAATAATACTTAATAGGCTTATGCCTGTTAGCTGTTTGTGAATCCATACAAACTAACGTTTCGCAAGACATTGCAGCTTGCATCTTCAGAGTGAATAGAACCTGTTAGCTATTTGTGAACCCATACAAACTAACGTTTCGCAAGACATTGCAGCTTGCATGTTCAGAGTGAATAGAACACTAAACTCAAATCCGGGAAGCGGAGGTATTTAAACCTCTTTCAGCCAGTAGGGCAGGACGACGGAGTTCTGGTTGGCTGTCACCGTTGGGCAAAGACGGATCCGGTGGAGCGTGATTGTGTGATCGATTATGCTTAAGAGTCCTTAGAGGATAAACTACTGGAGTCCAAGCTTTGCTGAGTCTTAAAACATCCTCCCTGCTTATGTTGTTAGGTTTTTCAATTTCAATTGCTTCACCGCAGATTTTGTGATGCGTTTATGTTTGCAATCACCTTTGTGCTCTCGCAATCTTAACTCAATGGAACTACTTTGTCCGATGTAGTTTGAGCCACAGGAGCAAGGGATATTGTAGATCCCGACTGATTTTAAATTTGATATATGATCCTTTACGGATTTGAAACCGTTTCCCAAAGTTTCATTAGTCCTGAAGACTGTCTTTATGCTGTACCTTCTAAGAGCATGCCCAATCTTATCAGTAGTGCCTTTACTGTAAGGTAGAAAAGCTAAGCCTTCCGGAGGTGCCAGTTCCTCTTTAGCCTTGCGCTGTTCCGCATTGCGGATTGCTCTCTGAATTTCTGTGGCTGTATAACCATTTTGTTGTAACGACATCAAGAGATGAGTTTTCTCTTGGTGTAGGTGTTCTGCATCTGAGATTCGAACTACTCTGGTTGTTAGAGTTTTTAGCACAGTTGCTTTCTGCATCGGGTGATGATGCGAATTTGCATTTAAATACCTGTCGGTATGTGTTTTCTTTCTGTACACTGGGTGCCCCAAGCTGCCATGTAACACAGTGGCGGCTTGTACTAAAGGGCACAAGGGCACATGCCCACCCAACCACCAAGATAAACACAGAAAGAAATTCGCATGTAATTATTTTAATTTCATTATTTTAACGATGGTATCAAATTTTCCTTCCGCACCAAAGGCGCGGCTAACACGCTCAAAACTATGTTCCGGGGAACGCTCTGATTTGTACCTATGTAGAGCAAGATTCGGTTGCCTATCGGTTATCTTCGCTATACGCGATATACCAGGCGAATGGGGTACCGAGCACATTGTTCCCGATTTGCAGTCAACGTTTGAAGTTGGACTTTGGAGCGCTTTATTCGCGCAATCGCGCGTTTGAATTCAAAGACGAAAGTGACGTGTTTTCAATGATTGAAGTTAATTGTGTGCAAAAAGATCGACTGAACGCATTGGCGGTCCTATCAATAGAAAAGAAGTTCGTCCAGTCTATCCCGGATTTTGACAACAAAGTCATAGACGTCTTTTCCAGCATGAAAAATAGGAGAATGGATTTTATATACAAAAAATAGGTAAGTTTTTTCTTGTGCCCACCCTCTTTCTTAATCACGAGCCACCACTGATGTAACATGTACGTCTAAGAATGGAATACTGCCATTTTCCTCTACTTCCATTGCGAACTGGATTTGATTATGAATTGAGTTTAGGTGTACTAGAAATTGTTCTAGTGTTTGGCGTCCGTGAGACCAAATGACGAACGTATCGCCTACATATCTGAACCAGGATTTAGATGTAAGATCAGCTGCTGCCAAAGCTTTGGTTTCAAAGTCTTCCATACGTTTGCAATAACAGCTGATAGCGGTGAACCCAAAGCCGCTCTTTCAACCTGTTCATACAAGTTGCCATTCCAACTGAAAAAGGTGGTGTTCAAACATATTTCGACTAATTGGTTTAGATCTGTAGGTAGTTTATCTCTGGGATCTACCGTTACTTTTGTGAAAAGGGACACAACGTTGAAACTGGCTAAAATATCTCTTTCACACACAGATTATAATTTAAAAATGGAAACACTATTGTCCGATTGCACTTACAGAAGGCTTAATCGCAATCCGCTTAACTCTCTCATCTCAAAAGTGACTGCTGCTATCAACTGCTCTGGTGCTATTGACGCCACGGAAAAACAGCAACCATACCCAAAAACTCTATCACCCCACGTATTTATGGTTTACCCAAATACACAAGGTTGGAGTTCCACTCAGACCTATTGTGAGTGCCATAAATGTTCCTACACATACTTTAGCAAGATACTTATCCACTAAGCTTCGCCCACTTAGTGGCAACACAGAATCGTACATAAGGGATTCCTGTGACTTTTTCAACAAGATCAAAAGTTACGGCTGTGTGAAGGAGATATTTTAGTCAGTTTCGACGTCATATTGCTCTAACTTCTAGAGCAAATGCTTGTAAAGGCGGACAAGCTACAGGTCGGTTCTTACCTAATAATGCTGGGTGTAGTTAATAGTAGTAGTAGTAAGTAAATTGTAATGTTGACAGTTCGAGAAACCGCGAAAGCCTCAAAGAATATAATTCGTAGAAGTCGTCACAATGTAATGATTTAGATAACTGAAAATTATCAGTTTGAATACTTCAAAAGAATTTACAGTGATTGAGAGTTTGGTAAGTTAATATTTTAATACATCGTTGACAGTCTTTTCTGCCACGTGCTTCTTCTCAGCCTTGAAGCAGAAACGGGAATATTACATAATTTCAACAGTTTTTCAATTTTATCATCTGGCCTGGGTAAACAGATGTTAAATTTTCCATTTTCCAAAAATTATTTAATATTTAACTAAATTTTAAAACAAAAACCCGGGGGCTTGGAAGAGTAACCGCTGAAAGTATAGTGTTTGAGAACCCAACCAACCACCTTAAGTGTATCGAAGTACCTATAAAATTTGAAATTTTATATAGTTTATTGTGGCTATATACGGCTATGTAAGTTGTGGAACCATAGCTGAAAGTCAAGTGGCTCCACTATATCCTAACAGAGGACAAGCGTTGTGCGGACGCTGAAGCCGTACTAAAAAAGAAATGAATTTGAATCATTTATGAAAAGTTAGTTAAGGCGAAATTAATTAATTTAAAATATTATATTTAGGAAAACTAACAGAAGTTTGTTCAAGTATTTTAATAGGAATTCAGCAGAAAATAAAACACCTTTAAAAACACAAAATTAAAACTGTTTTGGTATTGATTTTTGCAAGTAATTGAAGTTTATCGATACGAAATTTTGGTAATATTAAAACGTAAATACCGATTCTAAAATTAATCTGTCAGAGCGTTATTATTGCTGTCGACATTGTAGCGCCGGAAAAATTAATTTCCAGGTCACTGCTGTAAACTCGTGGCTTTATTTGCAGATTATATTGGTATTTCGTTTGTTTAATTGTTAAGCTACAGTTTACAATGTATAAACGATGATTTTAATAGTTCACCTGCAGGCCTGGAATACTGCTGATAAGGCTCTTCTTGCAAATATAGTATGATTATTAACAAGCTTGTAACCGGTTGCCTTTAGAACACAAAACGAGTGTATTTACTTAGCCATACAGATTATAACAATAATTAATTAATATTTATTAAAATATAATTCAATTATAAGGGGTGTAGATGGTTCAGTAGTAAGAGAGCCAAGCTTTGGATGTAATAGTCTAAACGCTTCCTGGTTCGAATCACTGCAGGGTCGGGATTTTTTCTAATTCCCTGAAAAAAAAAATTGTTTTCTTGAATAATAAATATCTGTAGCTTGAACTATAGGTACCTTGAAAACTATTAAATAATTGTAGTAAACTGTATGGTTTAAGCAAAGACACCCGTGTTGTTTTTCACAGTTATCCTAGAATCATACTGTATTTTACCTTCACTAGAAATTTCTTTGTACTTTAAGGTAGGTGTAGCCCCACTCGAGCTACTTTTGCCGCAGTTACTATTTTCTTTATATTTGTTTTGTGTTTACTTACTTAAAATGTTAGGTAGAGAAGACATAATTTAGTCGTTATGATACGATTTCATATTAGTGCTTTCGTGGTTAAATTTAAAAGCATCCCTAATTTATTCTACTATTCTCTAGAGTATTAGGTGAAAATTTGGTTACAGATGTTTGCGACTGTCTTTAATTAAAGTGCATAATCTGTCAATATCCCTTACTGATGTATTCACCATCAACAGCCCCGTGATGGTTTGATGTCAGCAGTAAACCTCAATTACAGCAACATTGTTTCATCAGAGGATCCTATATGTCCAGCTCAGGTCCTCTGGCAGCTTTCCTGGAACAGGATTACATTTTACTTGGGAGATCAGCAGGATCCAATTAACCCATATTACCATGTTGGTTTAAACCCGTTTAGTACTATTAGATGAACAAGGGAAATTAGCTCGTGTTTTGGAGTATTTGTTGAAGTTATATTTTTCGCGCCTGTTTACATTAAAGTATTATTGGAAATTAACTATAATTACACTTGTGATCGGTATCTTATTATTTAGTAATCAACATAATACAAATATAAGTAACTGTGACTCTTTGCTGTACATTTTTATAACTCAAGAAGATTATGCATTATGTCTACTCAGTTGTTTGCTGCCTATTTTCTGAAAATAGTTAGTCTGCGTTGTTTAAACAATACGCTATATTTTATTACAATCGAGAGCGTCAGAAAAAAAAACTCGATTTGTACTTTTCCACAATACTAATACCTAATCACGATCATTGATTTACTAACAAATAGAATCCGAGGTTCTGAAGATGTTGATGATATGTAGACAACCTTGTATCATAACTTCTTCCAAATGAACATTGCAGGAAAACCCCCACTGTCATAATAGTTGATGTATTAAGTAACTGTCTATGAAATACTGTCTTTGTTTGAGTAATGGCTTTATAGTAACCGTAATAAGCTTATGCATTATATATATATATATACACATACATGTATGTATTGTCAGTAATGTATTGGCGCAATTATTTACCATATTTTATTTGAAAATATGTAGTTAACAAGTTATATTATAGAAAACCTTATTATAACAATCGTATTTGAAGTTTTAATGGCGGTAACGATATGTAGGCAACCCCGTTATCATAAACCCTGCCAAGGAGTGAAGTTTATGAAAACCCGCAATTATATATTAATGTATACAATAAGTAATGTATTGGGACAATTATTTTGAGTCAGTGATTTAAAAAGTAAATGGTTTTCTTTGTGTAATATATAAGTGAACATAACGAAAAACCTAAATGATTTGTTACGTTTGCACATGGACAGTGCCCGGAAAGATAGCGATTTATTAAATCAATCGCATTTGCAGTTTTAACGGCGGTAATGATATGTAGGCAACCCGGTCATCGTAAACCCTGCCAGGGAGTGAAGTTTACGAACACCCGCCTTGATATAATAATGCATATAGTGTGTGTGTAATGTATTTAAAATAAGTTATTTTTGAAAATAAATGGTTATCTTTATGTAACACAAGGAAAAAAAACTAAATGATTTATTACTTCTGCATATGGTCAGTACCCAGAAAGGTAGCGATTTATTAAAACAATCGCATTTGCAGTTTTAATGGCGGTAACGATATGTAGGCAACCCAGTTATCAGAAACCTTGTCAGGGAGTGAAGTTTACGAAAACCCGCAATGATATATTAAATATTAATATATACAGAAGTAATGTATTGGGACAATTATTTTGAATCAGTTATTTTTGAAAATAAATGGTTTTCTTTATGTAATATACAAGTGAATATATCGAAAAAAATAAATGATTTGTTACTTTTGCACATGGCCAATACCCAGAACGGTAGGGATTTATTAAAACAATCGCATTTGCATTTCTAACGGCGGTAATGATATGCAGGCAACCCGGTTATCATAAAACCTGCCAAGGAGTAAAGTTTGCGAACACCCGCATTTGTATAATAATGTATATAGTGTGTAATGTATTGGGACAATTATTTGGAATCATTTATTTTTGAAAATAATTGGTTATCTTGACACAAATATTTTCCATGGGTTTTTTGAAAATAGATAGTTTAGTTTGTACAATTAACAAAACACAGTGGAAAACTATATTATTTTTTACGTTTCAATGAATTTATTAAAACAGTCGAATTTGAGGTTTTAATGGCGGTAGTGTCACATAGGCAACTTAGTTATAACCTCTAAAAGAGAGTGAAGAGTACGAAAACCTGCACTAATATAATAAATAATATGTATTGTAAGTAATGTATTGGCGCGATTAATATCCATTGGTTTTTTGAAAATAGATAGTTTAGTTTATACAATTAACAAAACATAGTGGAAAACGATATTATTTTTTACGTTTCCATGAATTTATTAAAATAGTCGAATTTGAGGTTTTAATGGAGGTAGTGTCACATAGGCAACTTAGTTATCATAACCTCTAAAAGAGAGTGAAGAGTACGAAAACCTGCACTAATATAATATGTATTGTAAGTAATGTATTGGCGAAATTAATATCCATTGGTTTTTTGAAAATGGATAGTTTAATTTATACAATTAACAAAACATAGTGGAAAGCGATATTATTTAATACGTTTCCATGAATTCATTAAAATAGTCGAATTTGAGGTTTTAATGGCGGTAGTGGCAACTTAGTTATCATAACCTCTAAAAGAGAGTGAAGAGTACGAAAACCTGCACTAATATAATAAATAATATGTATTGTAAGTAATGTATTGATGCGATTAATATCCATTGGTTTTTTGAAAATAGATAGTTTGCTTTATGTAATTAACAAGTGATATAGTAGAAAAAGTAAGAAAAAGCTATATTATTTTTTGCCTCTCCGTACGAGCTGTACTCAGAAGGGTGTGGATTTATTAAAACAATCGGATTTGAGGTTTTAGTTGTGGTATCGGTATATAGGCAACCCTTTTACCATAACCTCTGATAAAAATAAACTGTGCGATATAATAGTTAACACGTTAAGCAATTGTTCTTTAAATATAATCTTAATATATTTTGATAATGACGAACGCAATTTCAATACAATAATTTTAAATAATGTTTACCGGTCTCGGTAACTAAATTTTAACATTGGGAGGCTTCTGGGGTAAAATACGTGTCAAAAAATAACTAATTCGGACAAGCCAATCTGGCAGCAAATGAATTTTAGTTAATATTGATCAATTTGTTCCGAATTCTCGTTTTATGGTTAGAAAAAATAGCAGGCTTTTAAGCAGACTTGAATGGTATACGGTTCAAGTATACTACCACCTTTAGTACTAAAGATGGCAACGTAGTTGCTGAAATATGGATTTAGATGTTTTAAATATTGCTGTGGCAAAGGGTTTTCTTAAAATTCAGTTCTTTTAAGAACTAACGTTCTATTTAACATTTTAGTATGTGTTTGAAATTGAAATAGTTTTATTTAGTATAAAAAGTATATTCTAAATTTAGCTTCTGCTTGTAAATAGCACAAGTTTGTGCATTGATAACCGATTTGTCGCATTTCTTTTTCATTCTGCCAAAAATTGAATGTAGGTTAAAAATTAAGGTAAAAACAATTTTTTAAAATTTTGTGTTTTTGTATATTATGCGTCTCATATCTTTAAATATACGAATAAAGAATACACATGCTTAGAAAAATAGGAACCATTTAATATTAACATAGCTTTGGTTTCAATTTCTAAATGTTTTAATAGGTGGCACCAATGTTTGTGTTTTCAGTTAGCCCTGATGATTTTGGAAGAATAAAATCAACACATTGGGCCAAATTGCTTTTTTTTCATTCCACTAAAAGGATCGATAAACCCTAAACAGTTTATTGTTATATCCTTTTCGCTCTAATTGGACTTTCAATTAGAGCATTCTCATACACTTTCGCTCGCATAAACGTGTTTGCCGAAAATCAGAACAATTGGAGCGCCTCCTATAAAATATTATATAATTAAAACTTGTCAAAGCACAAAATTGTTTTCTAAAAGTAGTAATCGAACACATTTTTTGCAGTCATAAAATGAATTTCTTAGGTATAACTACGGAATCTGATTGCTTTTTAATATCAACGTAATAATTTTCAAATAATCTACTGTACAAATTTGTGAAATTCGCCGTATGAAATTTAATTAGACAGTAGCTTCTTGCACAAGACTGTACCAAGTTAATTGTGGTGTAAGTTTTTCTTCGTCGCCCCATTTTACGACATCTTGGCCAGCTAATTCGGCTTATTTAATTGTCATCTCGGTACAGCGGTGCGGCGGTGTCTGTTTGTTTTTCGAATTAAACAGCTTAGTTTAGATAAGACTGTAATTAAATTGGTTATTTGCGGATGTGCAGATCTTACTACTTGCAGGATCATCTGGAATGTAGATCCAGATACCACCACAGCGCTTAACTTGTGTACGAGGGTCGTTATTGAATTAATTAGACTCATTGCATCCAAATCGTGGAAAGTTATTGTGCTTGAATAACCAACGATACGCCACAGCTTCATTTTCATTAAACTGAAACAGATTTTCTAAATCTGAAGTCATATCGAATCACTTTTGTTCATTTTCTGCTGACCGAAGGTTGATACTAAGTTTTTGCTTGATATAGTAGATTAGTATTTAAAAAGTAAACATGTTAAACAATTGTTTTTTGTATACGGAATAAATTTTGAAAAGAGACATTAAATCTAACAAGAACTTGTTTTCACATTTAAACTAAAACCCCTCATATCTTATGTTTAATACGCCATGGAATAAATATTAAAAAGAAAGTTAACAAGTACGTTGAAATGAATTGCCACTTGTTCTCTCGTTTAAATTAATTCCCGTATATTCTAATTGATACATGGTTTCCGATTAAGTAATCAATGATACACCACAGCTTTATTTAGATTAAATTCATATGTGTTATATTTAGTAGGCCATACACTAAATATTCAAAAGAAACAACAACAAAAAAGTTAACAGAAACTTTGAAATTGCAGTTTGCTTCCATTTAAACTAATTCCCATATATTCTAATTGATACAT
>JABXWE010041142.1:0-17527 GCA_014611495.1 Limonius californicus | reverse complement strand
CGCGCGCTCCGGTATCAGTACGAAACAGCCGACCTAAAAGCTATCATTAGCCTACATAGTGAGTACATTATTATTATTATTATAACAATACTAATAGTCATTAGCTATAAGCATATTATCTAATGATAACAAAATGGATCAACAAGCGCAATCAAAGCGCAAAACTGATTAATTAACACCACCTATTAACGAGGGGCAGAAACGATATATGTGACTAACAGAAGAGCTGATAACAAAAACAGATTTTACTTGCCTACACAAAATGATAATGAGAACAACACCGAAGAAAACCATAAATCAGATAATCAACCAACTACTTCCACTAGCAAACCCAAAATTCCGCCAATTTATCTCCATAATGCAATAAATCACAAGGCTCTTGTAGCCGATATCAAAACGATAGTGAAGGAAACATTTACAACAATCTGCAGCACAAACATGCTTCGCATAAATTTATCAGACGAAAACGACTATCGCAACCTCACCAAGTTTGATCGCGACAATAAAATTCAACATCACACATTCCAAAACCCAAATGCAAAACCACTATCAGTGGTAATTAAAAATGTCCCTTTATCAATAACTACCGATGAAATTAAAGAAGAGCTAAACATTCTACCTGTTATTAATGTAACACGACTATTGACAAAAGATGAAAAGCCCCTTCCAGTGTGTGCAGTAGAATTAACTAACAATGATGAGGCCAAAAAAATATTTACCTTGAAGTCAATATATTATTCAGTTGTGACCGTAGAAATAAGGTACAAACCAACAGTTTTACCACAGTGCCATCGATGCTAGCGTTATGGGCACACCAAAAATTACTGTACCCTTGCTCCAAGATGTGTCAAATGCGCTGGTAACTACATCCACAGTGACTGTACCAAGCAACCCAATATCAAATCAACATGTGTAAACTGCGGAGGAGACCATGCTGCTAGCTATCGCGGATGCCCACATCACATAGAACTCCAGCAAAAACGGATTAAAAATAAACCGATCGCAAACAATTCTCGTGTCAATCCAATGCAAACTTTTTCTGATCGAACTAAAAATGTTTTAAACCCCAATCTCACCACTGCAGCACCAACAGCTACCAAAAAAACTGAATCTTCCCAGACCTCAAATATTATCAAAATCATAAATGACTTAATAACCTCATTTCTTCCGCAAATCAAAACATTTATTACAGCAACCATATTACCCTTATTGCTCAATGGACCATAATACTCAACGAGTAATACAAAATCTAACAATCCTAAATTGGAACTCGAATGGAATTGCTAGTCAGCGGTCAGTATTTATAGCGTTCTTAGCCAGGTATAATGTAGACATAGCCTGCATTTCCGAAACACACTTGCACAATTATGACAACTTCAAAATACCAGGATACCATCATCATCAAGAAAAAAGTTGAACATACCTGCATCCCAGATACCCCAAATACTACTCTAGAAACAATTAGAATCAGAGCGAGACTAAACAATCAACTCTATCTTATCATCTACATTCTACAGCACATATAGGCATCCAAACAAAAAACTTGATGAAAATGACATAAAGAACAAATTCGATACAACCGATCAAATACTTGTGATAGGAGACTTTAACTGCAAAAACAAGACGTGGGGCTGTCGAGCAACCAACCCTGAAGGAGTCAAGCTAGAACATCATTCAGTTACATATGCATTCCAAATTGTACCCCCCGAGGAGCACACTTACTTTTCCTATCGCGCTGACCATCAACCTGATATACTTGATATTGTATGGCAAAAAAACTTTTCAAAACAAATCAAACAAAGAGTAATATCAGAACTTAACTCGGATCATTTGCCTGTACTAATATCTTTCCTCAGCACCCCGCAAATAAGATAACCATCCAAAAACTCATCAATGGACCAATTAACTGGGACAAATTTCAACAGAAATTAAATCAAACGAATGTGAAACCCAAGAACACATAGATGCTGCAGTTATCAATATTACCACGTCCATGGTAGATGCTGTAAAGTCATCAGTCACAACTCCTAAAAACGACACACCCTCAAATTATCCTCCCAATTACATACTAAACCTAATTAAAACAAGAAGCCAAACCAGACGTCAATGGCAACGAAACAGGCATCCGGAAACGAAAAGGCTGCTAAACAGCCTCATTCACCGAAAGAACTGGATGAATTCAGGATTGAATCATACCAAAGATACATTGCTGATATTGGCCCCGGTGATTTGATTTCCGAGTCCACTTTACTTGCGGTTTTCTAAAACGATTAATAAATGAGAATAAACAGGTCCATGTGGTTTTTTATATTTTGTTACAAAACATGCTTTATATTGTTTACATTAGATTTTAAAAGGAAATAGTATGGTCAAATTCGGAAAATTTAGCTTTCGACAAGTAATAGTAAATCATGTAAATTGCTTGATCCTAAAACATTCTAAGATTTCTAATTTTGTCTGCTTATGCATTTTCATAGTTGAAGCTATTTTTTTAAGTTTTTGACCCTTGGAGGGGGATATATCGCCTATATCCCCTCCCGTGGCTACGCCACTGACAGAAATTGCATATTGTTTTGGTTGCTATAAAAGTAAAAGGCAAATGCTGGGAATATAGCTATGAATAGCTTTTTCTTTTTTAACCTTTTCTCTTCTTCTTCAAATATTGCAGCAACGAAGAACGCTTCTTCATCCTAGGAATCCATGTTTTATATTTCGATTAGGGCAGGGACACCAGATCAAACAATGTATATAGCCTTGATACACAATTTGTGTGGGCCTTGATGCCTACCGCTGCCAAGCTAGCCGCAAATAAATTTTGCTGGTACAAGTGATCCTACAAGAGCAACAAAATTTCGTTGTGTTCGGTTCGTGCGCTTCAGCGACGCTGATAAGTGCGCACTTACCTTATATGTCTTGATGAGTTTATGTGGTTCTCATGAATTTTTTTGTTATATATAAAGCTTATATCAGTACTGGGATGGGTGACCCGAAGGTTGCGTTGCGCGGCGCCTCTCTCCCACGAGGATTGCTCACTATGGGAGAGTAGATCAACAACCCCCCTTATGGGGGAGGCCCTTGCCCAACAATATATAAAGCTTATAAAGCTTTTTGATATTCTGTTTTTCTATTAACGTAGTAAATAAAACAAAGTCGAATCCCACAAACGTAATATATTGATTAATGAAATAAAAATTATTCGTAAACGTTTTCAAGGCGGCAGCGTCCCATCTTCAGACTACAAAGTAGTAAATAATGCTAAACAATGTCAGAAAAAGAAAAAGCAATATACACTTACCAAGTAAGTAGGAAAAAATTAATTAAATAACGTGATACATAACCAAACAATAATTCATCAGTCAAAAACTGAAATAAAAAGCGACGTCGGAAATAAATATAATTCTAAAAGCACTTAATATATCACGTGAAATTACATTTTGAATTTGAAATTCAAAAAACCCATACTTAGGGCTAGATGAACGAGAATAATTAAATATCAAAAGACCAAAGCAGTGAGTGCAAGCATGTGAATACAAATTCGTAAAGAAGATGCCGAAAACTAGCGACATCTACACATAAACGATACAAAATTAAAAAGCAAACTATAAAGGTGAGAAACTTGACTACCTCACAAAAGTACTAAACTCATAAACTAGAGGGAAAGAACATATGTTATAACATAAAATAATTTTAACACTAAAATAAGCAACAAACTTCTAAATCCCGAGAAACGGAAAAAGTCAACAAGCCACGTTAAACTATTAAATATGTAGGGAAAATTATTAAAAGTTATATCATCGAGAATATAACCTGGGTTGTCTTGATAAGTTTTCATCGCTTTATTAATCTCAAAAATCTCAAGTAAATTTAATTGTAACCCTTTATCGCATATGTGTAACACTTCGAAATCTAAAGTTTGGTTAATATTATGGTTTTCACTGTCACAATGATTAGCAAACGCAGATTTGAAAATAATGTTGGGATCAACCGTAACTAAATTGTTTTTAATTATATTTTTATGTTCCTTTAACCTAGTGGTAAAGGATCTGCCAGTTTGCCCTATATAGAACGCCAACAACTGTTGCAAGGAATTTTGTACACACCTGAACGCAACTGAAGTTCTATTTTATCTTTATTACGTACTAATAATTTATTTAAAGTGGTGGGTACGGAAAAAGAGATCTTTATATTGACACGTTTGAAAATGTTACTTAGTTTAACAAATAGAGGGCCCACAAAAGGTAGGGAGAAATATTTCAAGGAAGGAACTGATCTAGTAATATCCAAATAAGTAGATTGACGAATCTGGTAAGATTTTTGAATTTTACAAAACAAGCTATTAATAATATCTGAATGATAACCATTATTGTAAGCTATCTGATGAATGATATTGAGTTCATTGTTAAATTCTTGTTGACCAAGAGGAAAAGAAAACAATCGATGAAAAAAGAACCTGAAGGAGGCTAATTTATGACTAAGAGGGTGTACTGAATCAAAAGGAATAACGTGGTCAGCAGTAGACGGTTTTCTGTAAATGTTAAATTTTAATCTATTGGGTAACTAAAATGTCCAAAAAGGGGAGACAATCATTAACTTCGATTTCAAATGTAAATTTTATATTTTTATGCAGATCATTCAAAATGTCTAAGCATAAATTAAGGTCAGCTATAGAACCCTTAAAAATAACAAAAATGTCATCAACATAGCGTTTCCAATAAAGAAAATATTTGCATAACATAGGATGTGTAAAGACACTTTAGACCTCAAGGTTATTCATGAAAATGTCGGCTAATAAGGGAGATAAACAAGAGCCCATGGGGAGACCTGTGATTTGAGTGTAAACCGAGCCGTTAATAGAGAAAAAATCCTGTTGAAAACAAAGTTTAATTAGATTGAGGATCGCGGACACCTGAGTATCTAACAACTCAGATTGATTTAAGAAATTTGAGATAATATCGAAACATTCCAATTTAGGAACACTAGGAAATAAATTGGTAACATCAAAAGAAACCAAAAGAAATTGAGGAGGTAGTGAAACACTATGAAGAGAAGTGATAAGTTCACATGAATTCTTAATTGAATAATTTGTTGGGTAAGTTATGTAATGTGGTAAAAACGAACTAAGAAAAGAAGTCACTTTATAAACTGGGGTGTTAATGTAAGAGACCACAGGGCGTATAGGAATCTCTGGTTTATGTATCTTGGATAAACCGTATAACCTCGGAATGAACGGATTCATAACCAACAGGTTGTTGTAATTGTGGTTAAGGGATTTCAAAACATTTCTCGATTGGAACAATTCGGCACGTACTCTAGTAATGAAAGAATTTAAGGGGTTGATATTCTTAATCTTAAAATCATCTGAATCTAAAAAAGTAATGACTGTCCACGTAATCTGACCTATTTAATATCACTAGACAATTACCTTTGTCAGCTTTAGAAAGAATTAGGTCAAAATCTCTAATTTTTTTACGAATAGATTTAAGTTCAATATTAAAATTCATATAATGGAAAGGAATATAGTAATTGGATTTGAGAATATTCTGCTCTAATTAAGTTAGGATTATCTAGACTTGACTTCTGAATAATTACTTCAGATTGCACTGCAAGAAGATCTAAGTTATCTTTGTTATTGCGTGTAAGACCAGGGTTGTATTTAAGACCTTTATTAAGGCAATCTAATTCCTTAGGATTAAAATGACAGTTACTAAGATTTTTTGTACGGGTATGAAAAGTAAAGTTGTGAGTAAACTGAACGTCTTTAACATTTTTATGATAATTAAATTTGGGGTTAGAATTGTTATAATTGTAGACATACCTATTTCTGTTCATCAGAATTAGAAGTTTGTTCGACAATCTCTTAAAGTTAACATTGCTAAAATTTTGAATGTCAGGTTTTATTCTGAAGAGAAACAAATCCCAGTCACCTGGATTGAACCGATTGGCTAGATGAAGATGTAATCTATGGAGCTGGAAGGTGATGTAGTCAAGTTGTTTGTACCATTTTTTCTTCTCAAGTTTTAGCCAGGTTGTTTGGGCAATAGCAATGGCTTTGTTGGCTTCATGTGACGATAGATTGGCTGTGATGTTAATTGTAAATTCAAGTTGTTTTAATGCTGTGACTTGTTTCATCTAAGATTGGTTCTTTCACTTATTTGACCTTGTTAATTTTAATTTATAATTTTGTTATCTCACATAAGATGTTTTAGGTAAGTTTTGTACACATTTTTGATCTATTTATCAGACTAACTTCTGTCTTGTTGTGTTTTTAGCTTATATCTGAGGATGGTAATGAGTTACCGAAAACGTTAATATTATATTTTGGTTGATTAAATCGTGGGTTAGACAAGGTTCTTTGCGTTTTATTTATGTTAATGAAGTTGGGTAGAAGTCCTGCTTTAATGCATGACGTCAGGAACCAAATATGATGGTTAATTCGCTTTTTCTTGAACGACAGGTTCTTGAATTTTTGGACTAACGTGGCTTGACTGGCCCTGTTGATAAACTGGTTGATGTCCAAAGGTCTCATAATGGGATAAGTTTTTTTTTTGCATTTCAAATTCAAAATGTAATTTCACGTGATATATGTGTTTTTAGAATTATATTTATTTTCGACGTCGCTTTTTAATTCAGTTTTTGACTGATGAATTATTGTTTGGTTATGTTTCACGTTATTTAATTAATTTTTTCCTACTTACTTGGTAAGTGTGTATTGCTTTTTCTTTTTCTGACATTGTTTAGCATTATTTATTACTTTGTAGTCTGAAGATGGGACGCTGCCGTCTTGAAAACGTTTACGAATAATTTTTATTTCATTAATCAATATATTACGTTTGTGGGATTCGACTTTGTTTTATTTACTACGTTAATCACTTATCCCATTATGAGACCTTTGGACATCAACCAGTTTATGTTTATCTATTATTTAACTTTAAACGGACAGTTTTGATTTTGAGGGTGTCGTCACAAATTAAAAATAATTTTATATCTTCGGCAGTTTAGCTATAATTTAGGATTATTCATCAAAACCAACGTGTGGAAAGTTCTGTGCTTCTTCTAAATTATCAGTATTAGGCGAAACGTATTTGGCATGTTTTTTTGTTTATTTATTTATTTACCGTTGACCTATTTCCGCTACTATGGCCAATCAGCCACGCAAGTAAGAGCTCTCGACACAAGTGGAAATTTTGTTTGCCTGGATTTTCTGCACAGGATAAGGGATTTTTATCGTTTTGTTTTAGATATAATTTTACAAATAAGCGTAACCTAGCAGAAAACGCGCCTAGAATTAAAAGTGGAATTATCAGTTAGTTAGAAATCAGAATTAATTGTTAGGTTTGGTAAATTGAAACATTAATACGAAGTTGTATTGATATCTAGTTAGCTTTGACTGTTTCTGATAAACAAAATTAATCGGTGTTTCCATAGCCAACAAAAATAATATTTGTTAAGTATCAATGTAAAATATAATGTATTTATTTATTTATATATAGTAGGTAGGTATAATTCCACTACTTTTAAATCAGTTGATTTACATACCAGCGACACGGTGACGGTGACACGTGATCAACTAATAGAAGAACAGATCGAAGTTGTTAGCGTGCAACTGTCATTGTCGTTATACTGACATCTACAATTTGTTTTTCTATTTCGGTTTTATAAAGCCGTTCTAAGCACACTGTTTTAGCTTAAAAATAGTACGTTAAGGAGGCCTATAATCGTACTGTTTTTAGTTTGTTTTTTTTACGATGTTGGTAGTTCGATTTGAATTTGAAAGTTTGAAATGTCAGTTTCAGCAAATACTTTAATATATTAATACAGGAAACTCATATAAGTTTAGCATGATGAAATGCGAGACATTGATAGTGGCGTCATCTAAGCAGTTCGGTGGGCAAGTTTACTGTTTTAAATTCATTTTAATAGTTAAAAACCTAACCCTACAAAATGCTATAAACTTATTAAACTTACAAAGTAAAGTAAAATATCATAATTACCAAATATTATTAATTAAATAAGGGTTTTGCTATAAGAAAGTAAATGGCATTTGCTTTAAATGTGCCACAAATGTTTTCGACAGCTGCCAAATACAAATCTTAGTGGCCCACCAAGCTGCACGGATCGCTGCAGTCAGTGTCACGAGTTTTTCGGCGAAGTTTCCTGTATTAATATATTAAAGTATTTGGTTTCAGCCACCTGTCAGTGCTGCCATAAGTGTTTAATAAAACTCCCTAGTAATCGATTTGACGTAAAATTTTCTACATAAATTTATTTAAAATACTCTTAAACTTCCTCAATAGAAAAAATAGTCGCGTCTCGTTTTTCAAACTTGGACTCGTGCGTTAAGAAAAGGCCTTATGAAGCTAGTTCTTTAATATACTATTATTTGTTAGTTTTTTACAAGTCGCTGTGGTCGTAATGCCAGGATGTAATTCGGTCGCATTATTCTGGAAGGCATTTTATACAGAGTGTCCCTAGGCGACCGGGTGGCGCAGTGGGCGAGAGTCCGCTTCGCAACCGGTTGACCCGAGTTCGACTCGCGTTGTGGCCCGAATTTTAATTAATTCTGGAGCAGCGAGAGTGACTCGGTAGCATAGTTGGGGGGGTTTTACAAGGGTGGGGCATGTTAGACTCGTGCATAGCGCTACGTGCGCTGATTCGAGGTAAGCGGGGCGGGATGAGAATCGTGGAGTTGCTATGGCAACTCCACGATTCTTAAAAAAAAAAAAAAAAACAGAGTGTCCCAGATTGAGTAGGCTACCATGAGTATCTTCCTTATCATTAAATATAGAGATTTGTTTAAATGGGCAAAGTTGTTCAGTTTTAAGTAGGGTGACCATTTGTTCTGCGGTGCAATCCGGGACATGGAGCCCGGTAGGAGGGTGGAGGATTACCACAAAAAAATTAAGAATTACAATTAATGAAACAAATACAATAAAAAATTTTTTTAAAGCATACATAATTCGAACAAGTGATCAGTTTTAAGAGTAATTAAGAGCATTGTATAACGGAATGAACCTTTTTAAGGAGTTCATCGCAGTTTTCTACTTATTGCTTGAAGTCTTCGCAAGTATTGCATTCGAAATTGCACTTTGTTATAACCATTGCCTTTACAGTATATTTATAATAGAAAACACTTGTTCAGTAGCCGCATTGATATCAGATAAACAAAGCGCGAATTCTACAACTTTTGTAAGATGAGCACAAGGAATATGATTTTCCTTGAAATGACTGAAAATTTGAATCCAACGCTTATCGGTGGGTGTTTCTTCATTGTTCCATTCTTAAAGTTTTTCAAAGTTTACGGATCCTTTCAAATACGAAATCTCGTCGAATAATTCATTTTCCAGTAGCAGATATTCGTTTTCAGGCAAATATTTCTTCATGAAAACTATTGTTTCTTCTATGTTGTTCCAGTCTACTTGACGTTTTAAATTAATCCATTTAAAATGAGTAATTTCCTCAAATTGTTTACCCCATAATTCTAGATAACAATATTCTTATAAAAATTTATAATTTGTTTAATAAACCAATTTTTGTCTATATTTCCATTTTCAATTAGATTGATTAAAATAGTGTTTAAACTTGATGGTATAAATGTAGAATCGATTCTTTCTTTAATTTTAAAAATGAGATAATTAATTTCTTCCGAAATTTCAACAATTGTACTTTTCTCTCCTTCCATTCTTGTTATCGAATTATGAAATACTGATGCTTGTGTTTGAAGGAATTGAAGTCAAAATTCGGCTGTTCATTTGAAAAGAGATTTTTTAAAACTGTTTGGCATATGTCAATTGAAAGAAAGTATGATTTAAGGGATTAAATAATTGTAACACTCTTCCAACGGCGGATAGTAGAGGTAGCCATCTTGTTTTGGATATCCTTAATAATCGCTTGTATTGTATGTGTCAGTACAAAATTTCTTCAGATTTTCTACTCGAATTGGGTAAATGTAAAAGTAACTATAAATTTTGCCAATTATTCCTTCAATGTCTAAAGGAAGCAAATCTACCGCAGTTTGAACTGCATTGTGGATTATGTGTGCTGCGCAACCTACTCCAATTATTGGACGATGTAATTAATTATTCAATCGCGAAAGTACACTGCACACTGCACACCTCCAAAATTGGAATTTGTATTATCTGTACAATATCTCATCAACTTATTTGTCAAGGTATTTGAATCCAATGTATCAATAATTGACTTTGTAATTATTTACGATGTTTCTCCGGGAAGACTAAATGTGACTAAATCTAAAATTTTAACTTGAACACCTTAATTGCTATCAAAATATCTAATTAGGACCGGAAATAACTTTAAATTTTGGTGGTTTGAAGTATCTGTGTAAATGGTAATAAATCAAGTGTTTTCCAAATTGGTTTTAAGAGTGTAGATTGCAGAGGGTTTTATTACATTTTTAACTATTGCCTCAGTTTTTGCACGTGCACAACAAAATTTTTTCTTGTAAAATAGTTTGATTAATTTTGACGTGCAGTTCATAGATTTAAACTGAATATTAAAATTATAATAAATGCTTAAAATGCTGGCCAATATTGGCTAAACATAATTGACACCGCTTGACAGTACCAGTTATTTTTCGCAACCGTTTACGATTAATACCATTAAATGCTTGCACCACTGCTTCAGGTAGTTCAAGTGCCTCACAAATAAAAGGCGAGAGGCTTTAAGTCGGCTGATCTGGCTGGCCATTGATTAAGTGTATTCATCGCCATTACCCTGATATTAAAAATCATTTGCATTGCATGGTATACCCTATACACTTTTTAATATAAGATGAACATGGGAACCTCACGGATCGTAATAGATAGAAAATTAGTTAACCTAGAAAATAATTACCAAATTTTATGGGCTCTGAATCACAAAAAAAAAAATTCAAATTATCTGCGAAAATATTTTGAAATTTTAAAAATCATAAGGAGTTTATTATCCTTCTTCTTAGAGTGTTATACATTTATTCCTACAATTTTATTATGTATTACATTATTCTCATTATAGAAAACATTGTACAAAACTGTGTTTTATGCTAACAGTGCAGAGTAGTTTCGTAGGCTCTGTATTGGGTATGGAAACTTCCTGGAAACATGTTTTTGTGGCACCGTAGTAATTTTTTGTTGCTATCCATGGCTGCAACTTCAAAAAATGCTTATAATTTATGGCAATAAAAAGTAATTTTGTTGCATTCATACACACTACCCTTCCCCCGGAACCGCTTTCGCATTGTTTCAGGGAGGCGCGGGCGTCCCTTACACACTAATTATTTATGCAGCATGCACCCTAAACTTAACTAAGTGAAATGAGGTCGTCTCAGCTGGGATTCGAAACCTCGACCGATTGGCCGAATTTCACTGTGAGCTCGAGTGGCAGCGCGTATCCGCACTACTCCACCGAGGTCTCTGATGTAAAAAGTAATTTAGAAACAAACCATTAATTTCTTGTAGGTTTTATCAGTTCTTATATTTTAGTGGCGATCTCTAAGAGTTTTACAAATTTCAAGATGTATGTATTTTATAGTTGCAGTCACATTAAATTTTTCAGTATGAATAGGTTTTGAAACTTTTTTCTTTGGGTGTATAACATTTTGGTAAACTTTTCAGTTTCCTTTGATTGTTAGGATTGTTACGATGTTTTGTATGAAACACAATTTTTCTGCAAAAAAGTTAGTATTAGCAAAAATTAAGTCATAAAGTACAGTGAAGTATGTACTTTAAAATTTACATAAATATTTGAACATATACACAGAGAGGAAATTGGGAATTTTTTTGGAAATAAATGTTAAAATAACAGTTGCCATTTTTATTTATTTGCTACAGTAAACATGTTGCCCTTAGCTAGATTAATAATAATTGATTTTTTTTTACAGATTGCAAAATGCATCAAATAATATTTTTCCTAATCGCACTTTTGAAGCTAACTTCCGTGAGTTCTTTTCAATTTCCAGAAGATTTCAAGTTTGGAGTGGCAACAGCATCTTATCAAATTGAAGGCGGTTGGAACGCCAGTGGTAAATGTTTTCAACAATTTTTTCATATGGCAATAACAAATATTTTAAATTAGGAAAAGGCGAAAATATTTGGGATCGACTAACACATACACATCCAGATTGGGTAAAAGACCATCAAACCGGCGACATTACATGTGATTCTTACCATCTCTGGAAGGAGGACGTACAATTATTGAAATTCCTAGGAGTAGATTTTTACCGCTTTTCTTTATCCTGGTCTAGAATTTTGCCAAGTGGTTTCGCAAACTATGTCAATCCTGATGGCGTTCGGTATTACAACGACCTCATAAATGAGTTATTAAAGAACAATATCGAGCCTATGGTGACCCTTTACCACTGGGATTTACCCCAGCCGCTGCAAGATCTAGGTGGTTGGCCGAACCCCTCACTCGCCAAGTACTTTGAGGATTACGCTAAGATTGCGTTTGAATTATTCGGTGATCGTGTGAAGACCTGGATTACTTTTAATGAACCACCTGAAGTTTGCGAGGCGGGATATGGCGGCGGGGATGGAGCTCCTGGAGTGCCCTCTTCTGGAATTGGAGACTATTTGTGTGGGAGAACATTACTGTTTGCACATGCAAAAGCCTATCATGCATACAGCAACATTTTTAGATCCGAACAAAAAGGTAACGGTTACTAAACATTTTATAAAATATGTTTCGAGGGAGTATTTAGAAGGAAAATGTGATTTAGGTTTTATTTGATTAGGAGTTTTAGATCATGAAAGTTTTAGATTTTAAGATTTTGAAGTACATAAGTATTTAGAATCTTAATGAATAAACAGAAATGATTTTTAGACATATCTAGAAAATTATGTATGTAAATAACGACATAAAAAAGTATACTGTTAAAACCCTATTTTTAATATTTGACTATCAAAGTGTAGGTCATCGTAAATTCAGTTAACGTTTTCTTGTCGGATTTTTTAGGTTTTTTAAATACAAAATGTTTACGTTTGTTTATTCGAAAACTGTTGAATTAACATAAACTTTTGGCTACTTAATAGTTTCTAGACCTCAAAAACGAATGCTTCGATGTTTATGCAATTTTAGTTGCTGAGTTCAACAAACATTTGGGTCAAATATTTTCTTGGGATATTCCAATGCCCGAAACGGATGTTAGACATGTTTTTGGGTACCACTGTTTAGGGAAAAAATCAAATCATGAACAGGGAATTCTCTAAGGCATTGTAATTAAGATCACCACGATTTTTTGAAAATTTATGTTTCGGCCTGTTTATTAAAAAATCAGGTCTCCATTCAATCGTATTCTATCAAAAAAGACTATATTAATTGCAATAAATTTTAAGTAATTTAGAAGCGCTTCTAGTAGAATTTATAGGCATACAATTGTTATGTTAATGACCACTGCCAAGATAGCTCATTTTAAAATTGATTAAAGGTTATTGCAATTATGAAAAACAAAATTCGATTGGAATTTTATAACACCGTGAGATGCTGAATCTTTTTGTAACCTCTTGAATTACTTCAAAGCTTGTTAATATTTAATACAGTACCAACACGTAATTTTATGCAGATTCTAAATATTTGAAATAAGTAAGTAGGGATTATTTACGATGAAACTGGAAATGCAAGAACATTGTGTTTAGTGTTGAATGATAAGCATTTATATGCATAAATAAGACCTACAGTTTTACTTTAATATTATAAAAATATGGAAAAAACAATGAAAGTCGAATACAATAACATAAATAGTTCCCTGCAAATTCTCAAAAGTGGAATTTTCGTATTTTTAGCCCAAAATATTTGCTATTAATTGTTTCTGAATCGAAGAATTTGACTATTCCTTACCATGTATTGGTTCTAAAACTAAACAATAAACAGCTAATCGCGGTCAGTGATCGTACTTTACGAGTTCCCTTATTAAAAATTTGTTAGGTTATCTATTTATCAACATAAAACACAAAGTTTTGAAATTGAAAACCGGAAAAATGTTAAGAATACTTGTTGCTGAATATTCTCTGATCTTAAAACTCAATATTCAAAACCCATCAGATTTTAACGACTTATCTTACATGTCTGTAGATGCACGAAAACATTTTGAATGTTAATTTTTCCTTTAATATATGGTTTTACAGATTTTAAACTTTAAAAATATTCGATAAAAACCTTTTGATCAGATGTACATTTTAGAAGCAAATTGGTTACAATAAGGTGGTGTACGTGCCCATTCTGGGAGAAATGTTACGATTCATTTACATTTCGAAGTCGTCAAACATTCTTGTTCGATTTTTTAATCCTCGAGATGATAGTCCTATGAACTGCTACTTTTTTTCGCATTGTTTGTCTGAAATTTTTGAAAATGTTATGTATTGTTGTGCTTACTATTATCACATGTTCTAATTGTCAATAATATAATTGTATGGTAGTTTTAAACGGTTTCGAAGAAGGGTTGATTATCATCTTTGAAGCATGTTAAAATTGTATTTTATTTGAAAATGGAAGTTAGGTACATTTTTGAAAATAGCATCTTAAAAATACGAAATCGAACGCCAAAGAAGTCAAAAATGTTTGGTATTGAGAATAAAGTTGAATCTTTATATATTTTTACGCTCACTTAACAAAATATGAAAACGCTTTGAGATTATTAAAATTATTGAATTTTTTTAAAATTATTTTCTCTAAGGTGGGCAATAATAACTAGTTATTAGCCTATGGTCGTACTTATAATATTAATTTCTATAGTTCATACCCCTTGAGCCAGACATTTTTATATAAAGATATAAGTAACTACCAGATTTCTAAAAATCCCGATGGATGAAATTAATAGAAATGCTTCTGATATTCTAATTATTATAATTATTCTTACATTATGTTAAAATTTTAGATAATCCAGCATTTTCGTGAAAATGTGCAAATGCTATTTCATGTTTGAAATTTCTTTTTAATTATGTGTTTAGGTGTAGATCCTTTTCGCGTTTATGAAATGTAGATGTTTGGAAGATTGAATTAACTAGTTATAATATTAGATATCTTGCACGAAGAAGAAGAATTTGGGCGCAGAAAATATATATAAATATTTATATATAATTGGTTAAGAGAATCTGCAGAAGCTTGGGTATATTTGGATATATTCTTTTTCCCTAAAGGAAATACCATTCTTCTTCTTCTTCATAAACCGTAGTTCTTCCACCGCTGGAAGCAGGTTTCTTCAAGCCTTTTCCAGTTGTGTCTATCCTGTGCAATATAGAGCCAGTTTTTTCCTGCTGTGCCCTTGATGTCATCGGTTCGTTGTTTCATTGGTCTGCCGACACTTCGTCTGTTGTCCCAAGGCCTCCATTTTAGCAACTTGATTACCCACGTGTCATCATTCGCCCTAGCCACATGTTCGGCCCATTGTCATTTCAAACTTGCCAGTCTCTCCGTTATATCTGTTATTTTAGTTTCTCTTCTAATTTCCTCATTTCTGATATGCTCTCATAAACGGATACCCAGCATTTGTCTTTTCATGCCCCGCTGTGTACGTTGAAGGCGTTGTAGACTGCTTTTTGTGAGGGTCATGGTTTTCAGTGTGTACGTATTTACAGGAAGGATGCAGCTGTCATATATTTTCCTTTTAGGTTTAAGGGGACATCTCTGTTTTTCAATATGAAACCCAATTTCCTAAATGCAGCGCAGCTCTGGCCAATTCGTCTAGGTATTTCTGCGGTTCGATTTTCTTTATCTATTCGGATTTTGTGCCCTAGGTATATATACTCATCTACTTTTTCAATTTCCTCTCCTCTGATCAATAGTTTTATGTTTTGTGTACTGATGATTTTTGTTTTTGCGATATTTATTTGAAGTTCTACTTTATGTGAGGCTTGATTTAGTTGTTCAATCATGATTTTCAATTCGTCAGGGTCTTCACTGATTAGTACTACATCGTCTGCAAATCTTAAAGGATGTAGATATGTGCCGTCGACTTTAAATCCGTTTTCTTCGCAGTTTAACTTATTAAATATATCCTCCAGTGCGAGGGTGAATAGTTTAGGTGAGATGGTGTTACCTTGCCTCACTCCCATTTTTACTTCTATGTTCTCTGTTTCGTATCTTCATCTATTTTGATTGACATTGTTGCTGTTTTATATATGGATTTAATGAGTCTAGTATACCTTGAATCTATTCTGGCATTATCCAAGGATTGCATGATTGCCCATTGTTCTAGGGAGTCAAAGGCCTTCATATAGTCGACGAAAGCCAGGTGAATATTGATACTGTACTCGGTTGTTGTTTCTAATAGGAGGCGGAGAGTGTGGATTGGTTAGTTGTGTTGAAGCCTTTGCGAAATCTGTTCTAATGGCTGCTCTGAGTCAAGTTTATTGGTTAGCCTATTTGTTATGATTTGTGGGAGAAGTTTGTACAAATACGACAGTAGGCAATTGGTCTATAATTCTCAAGGCTTTTGTGGTCACCTTTTTTGAAATGTAGTATAACTTTACTATTCTGCCACTGTATCGGCATTTTCTGTTCCTCGGCGCATTTGTTGAGTAAGATTCTTATTGCTTCCCAGAGTTCACTTCCTGCCAACTTCAGAAATTCCGATATTATTCGATCTTCTACGTATATTTTTATTTTCTAAATTTCTGTATCACAGCCGGAACTTAAGACATTAAAATTCTCTCGTTACTATCTTGCTATATACGATAACATTTCTTAATAGGTTTTACAATGTAGGTACAATTTCGTCGTTTTTTATATACGAAAGACAGAAAGGAACTGCAGCTACTTCATTATGTTTCAAACATCTTTCATGCAATTGCATAATTATGATATCCAAAAATTGAACCAACATGAAAATCTCTTTTTCTTCGGGTACCATGGCCGTTTAACGGTCGTTGGTTAACATCATGTTGGCTACCATGTTGAGAATAATAGTCTTGTTGGCCGCTGCTCGGAACAGCTGTATTGTAGTTTTTCCGTACAATTTCCTTAAGTTCTTCAACCAGGAAGTTCTTCTTGCACCCGGTCCACATTTACCTTCTATTTTTCCTTCTATAATTAAATGCAACAGTTCATATTTTTCAGGATGTAGCATAACGTGGCCAAAATATTCAAGCTTCCTTCTCTTAACTGATTTTACTATTTCTAGTTCTTTGTTCATTATATCGAGGACTCTGTTGTTAGTGACTCTATCCATCCAGTTGATTCGCAACAATCGCCGATATACCCACATCTCGAAGGCGTTTATTTTTCTTAATGTAGCTTCCGTGAGTGTCCATGCCTCCATTCCATGAAGCAATACTGGTAAGACATAACAGCGAACCGTTCTCATTCTTAGTTTTAATGGTAGATCGCGGCTGCATGGGACCGCGGTGGTCGAGTGCGAGAACGCATTGGCCACTCGAGGTCACAGTAAATGCAGTTGCTCCGTTGGGGCGATCGAATCCCGACTGGGGCGACCGCATTTGCTTAGTTAAGTTTAGGGTGCATGTTGTATGAATGTTTAGTATGTAAGGGACCCCCGCACCCCCCTGAAGTAATGCGAAAGCGGTTCCGGGGGGGGGGG
>JABXWE010041139.1:0-18521 GCA_014611495.1 Limonius californicus | reverse complement strand
CCCCCCCCCCCCCAATAAACCCAACCCAAATCCCTGAAGACATCGACACCCAAATATCCTAACTAACTTCTGCCATCGATCAAGTTAAAACACTTCACGTCTCCATCAAACGCATCCCCAAAGATAAACGACCGCTCCCCCCTACCATTCTAAGCTTGACCCGTCAAAAACGCCGAGCGTACCACGATTTTTCCCAAACCCGTTTGCCCATCTTCAAAACAACTTTCAACAGGCTAAACGCCTAAATTCGCCGAGATATCAATCCTTTCCGCCTAAACTCCTGGACCCAAACTTGCCAATCTCTGGAATATCGCCAAGGCAAACTCTTCTGGAACAAGTTCCAAACTCTCACAGGCCAAAAAAACCGAGTCAACCATCACCTAATGTCAAATGACACCATTTTCAATAATCCTCAAGATAGGCAAACTGTTTCGCCCAAACTCTTCAAACTATGCACCAAGTCCCGAATGACCCAAATTTCAACGAGCCATTTCGAATTCAAACCGCCCATACCATTTCCCAATTTCGACTGAACCCCTTTCCGCCCCCCCAACCCAGACCACCTTATGGAGCCCACCAACTTCGATGAGGTCAAATTCTATTTCAAGCGCCTCAAAAATTCCAAAGCTTCCGGCCCCGACTAACTTAAATCACTCCTCTTTAAAAAAAACTCCCAGACCATCGATGCCATTGTCACAATCTACAATTCCTGTCTCCAGACTTCTTACTTCCCCACAACCTGGAAAGAAGCTTCAACCGTCACGATCAATAAACCCGGCAAAGATCCCCACAACCCCCTATCATATCGCCCCATATCCCTGCTAAACATCCTCGGCAAAACCTTTGAAGAAATCATCGCCTCCCGCCTCCGAGAAACCCTCAAATCAAACAATCTCCTCCCCCAAGAACAATTTGGTTTTCGCCCCCACCGCTCCACTATGAACCCAATCTTCGAACTCCACACCGACTCCACCGGAAGTGCCAATCTGAACCGATGCACGCTCGCCGTCTTCTTGGACATCGAGCGTGCTTTCGATAAAGTCTGGCATGACGGTCTCGTCCAAAAACTTCTCTCCTTAAATCTCAGCTCACACTTCGTCAAACTCATAGATTCATTTGATACCAACCGCAACCTTAAAGTCTTCGACTCCAACTCCCACCCCTTCGACCTCCACTCAGCCGTCCCTCAGGGTTCCATACTTTCTCCCCTATTATACTCCATATTCGCCCACGACTTTCCAGTCACAAACCCCACTCGAGCCAAAACCCGTTTTTTTAGCGGATAACACCGCCATTTGGACTTCCCAAAAACCTCCCTCTCCGCATCCCGCGAAATTTAAGTTGTCCTCAACCGCATCTTCAGATGGACCAGCAAGTGGAGGATTAAATTCAACGGCGAGAAATCAACCGCCATCCTATTTCGACACCCGAACTCCCGCCGAACCCCCAGACTGGATCCAACCGACATAAATATTTCTGCCCACAATCAAGCAATCCCCCTTTCAAACCAGGTCCGATACCTAGGGATCACCTTCAGAAATACCTGCTCCCTTAACCTCGACATCCGAGAAATCCTGTAAAAAGTCCGAAACCGTTCCAATGTTCTTCGGCGCACCGAGGCCGCTTCCACGGCTGCGACTCTCGACCCCCCTCCATACCTATAACACGCCCCATCATTGAATACCGAGCCCCCATATACGCCACTCTCAAACCCTATTTCCTCCATCAAATCGCAGCATGCGAAAGGAAAATTCTCCATCGCATATTCCGTCTTCACAGAGAACATCCCAGCCACCTAGTCCACATCGACACCGAAACCACTCTGATATGCGACCACCTCACCCACCTTCAGCAGAAATACATCTCTCGCACCCTTCATCAAGGCGTTCCTATCGCCAACAAAACTCTTATGACCTCCCACAAACCGCTAAACCGCGACCTCGTCCCAGTCAACCGTGTTCCCAGGAAACCCCGGAGCAAACTCCCACACCCACCTACTGCTATCCTATCTTCCGTGTACCCTGATCTCCCTGGAATCCTTATTGACATAGTGGAGGACACTCCACTGTCAATGAGGTGAACAGACTACCTCCGTGACCGTGTAACCCCCTAAATGTGGTACACGTACAATTACGTACGGCCATACCACCCCCCCTTTTTTTTCAGGCATTTTTTTCACGATACCACTTCATTTACCCCCCTCTTGTACAATTGTAGCACTCCAATTAACAGAAAAAACTACACTTTTATGTAACCATACAGATACCCGAAGAAGCCACAAACACCAGCCCAGACCAACCAGCCACCACACCAACCGCCAACCCAGCACCAGCCCATCAAGATGCCGCCAACCCAGAAGATGAAGAAACGAAGCCCAGGACTGAAGAGGCCCAACGCCTAGAACGGGCCACCGCCATAGTATTAAGTTAACACAAATAAAAACTGACATGTAATATCTTAAGATTTTGAATAAACGTATTTTCAATTCAATTCAATTAGGTCCTTTTCACTTATTTATTTATTGCAACCAGCTGTTAGGGTTGTTTACTTCTTTTCGTACAGAACAGGGTTTCTTTTGTAATAAAACAATTCTCAACTTGATCTTGGATGACACACTTGTCTTCTACAATTATTTCTATTTATACTTAATAAACTCAATTAATTGCAATATATCATTATATCAATGTTATCAGATTTGCTTATTGTTATGCTAAATGTAACAGATTGCAAATATACTAAGAGCTAAAAAAAAATTAATTGCAACATCGATCTGTATTATTGAAACCCAAAACAGTACTACTGATAGCGCCATATCTAAACTAATAATTCAGTTGTTTCTTTGGTTAAATTACGGAGTAAAATCATGTTTATTCGTTAGGTCGTATAACGTAGTCGTAAAACAGTTATGATTTAGATTTTTAATATTTTATAGTTTCTGTGTAAAATACGAAACTCCATAAAAAGTAGGGATTTTGTTTCCTTCACGTCCGCGCCCTGTTTTTTATGTTCACATGTCGCTCTGAAAACGAATTCGTGTTTTGCGTGTTATGGGACATACAGTTTAAGATTTTTACTTGATTTTTCATTGTAATTTTCTTCATTTCCTGTATAAAAAATTGCTCTCTTCCGAACAAACCCGTGTTCTTTTTTTATTAACTAAAGTGTTAGTTTTTACGGGTGTTTCGAGTGCTTAAGGGAAATATATCCTCTAAAAATATATATATAATATATAATACTCCGCTCCGTTCGCAATTTCGGTTGGTACTTACGGGCAAGTATCAAGGACATTTCCGGAGATAGCCGATGCGCGTGCTGTGCGTTACGTATTGTTACGTCCATGCTAAATGTATGGTAGTGACATCTTGCGGAGAGTAGCGAAGTTAAGTGCAGGACGTGGCAAAGCTACAGTAGTACAACGCCTTCTTGTGGGTAGCGGTGGAATTACGCAAAAACGTCAATTATGCTTGGTTAGTCGCAGAGCCAGTAGCTAAATCTACTGGCTCTGGTTAGTCGAAGTATACAACGCCATCTTGTATCGAGTAGCAGAGCTAGAGCATGTTCTGGAAAAGTTCTGCTGTGTGATCGCTTGTCTGGAAGATTCGAGTATTTTCGAGAGTTTTCGAATATGTTCTACGCACCGAGGACGCGTGGTACAAATACGGCAGACAACTGAGAGTTGGACAGTTCCAAAGTTTGAATTCGTAGAGACAAGTGCGATCTGAAAAGCGAAATATAGTCCGACTAGTATGTTTTGTGACTATAGTTTCTTAGTGAAAATATAGCGTGTTTAATTGTGAGTGTTTAATTTAATTAAAAGTGTCTTAAAGGTAAATCCAGTGCATTTTGTTTACATCAGAACAACTGTGTTTAATAGTATTAATTGGAGTTTTTTTATTTGAAGTGTGGATTTGTGTAAATATGAAAAAGAAACGAAAGACAGATAGTGAGTGCAGAACATTTAAAGAGCAATGAGGATATCAATATTTCGTGATTGAGTCAAGTAATAAAGCAATGTGTATAATTTGCAATGAAACAATATCGATCCTCAAAGAATACAATATAAAACGTCATTATGAGACTAAACATTTTCCGAATTACTCCAAATTTACAGGAAGCCTACGGTTAGAAAAATATGAATCTTTGAAACGCGGGTTGAAATCTCAACAATTGTTGTTTACGAAAGTAAATGCTGTACAAGAAGCAGCAACTCGTGCTAGTTTCCGCGTGGCTCATTCAATAGCGAAACCAATTACTGACGGCAAATTAATTAAGGATTGCATGATTGCAGCAGCAGAAGAAATGTGTCCAGAAAAAGCTAATTTATTTAAAAACATCAGTTTGTCAGCAAACACTGTGGTTCTAAGAGTAGATGATATTGCAGAAAATATACTAACTCAATTGTCTGACAAAAATCGATGCTTAGAGTGGTTCTCTTTGGCCCTGGAAGAGTCAACAGATGTTTCAGATACTGCTCAGGTGTTACTTTTTATTCGAGGGATATATACAAATTATGAAGTGTACGAAGAGCTTTTTTGACCAGCTCTCTGATTGTAGATATTCTGTTTGGAAAAAATCAAAACTATTGACTTTTGTGTAATTTCCTGAAAACATTGACTTTCTAGTTATTCTTGCATACCTTTTATGGTTATGTTGATTTTTATCAAGGGATTTGTATTTTCTGATCTTGGAAGTTAACCGATTAACTGCTGATATAGGAATTCATTAGAAAATATTCTGAATTAAATTTGTTAGCATTTGTGAACGCTTAATTGAAGGGATAATTACAGCTAACGTTGCAGACGATGGACAATATAATGAAAATAGGAGATATTTGATGAAGTTATCTCTTCGGGCTTAGACGACATCGTCTTAAATTGATTGTTGCTGTCGTTTCGCTAACCATTGCAAATCGCATTACCAAAGCATATACGCGTATAATGAGTGATGGACCGGCGGATCCGGTATTTCTAGGTTTCTGTTTGGTTGTCTCGCGGAGGAATCTCGGTTCATATGCTGGGTTTTTACTGGCTGGTGCCGGTTGATTCCGTAAGCCCATGGATGTTGCCCGCGGCAGTAGGTGTTCTTCTGTTGTGACCGTATGTTGTTTTGCGCCCTTTTCCAAGAGTTATTTATTGTCACAAGGCCCTCTTCTTAGTTGAAATTTGGTTGGTATTTTTTCTATTTCTACAGCTTTCTTTATGAAGCGTTGACCCTAGTATTGTACCAGTGCTTTGTTGCTTTCAAGATTATCTTGGGACCTGTTGTAGCAACGTGTTCGGTCAGAACGGTGTTTACCGTCGCCGATATGTTCAGGATTTCGCATTTCTACTGTGCGGTCGGTTTGTCCAATGTAGCATTTTCCACACAAGCAGGGAATTTTGGCATTACAGCTGAGGTGTTGTGTGCTTAGGTGTTCTGTATTACTGGCGTAAAGTGGAGTGCGGTTTAAACACTGTGTTGATTTTATTCCTTCGCAATACGCGTATTATTTTCTCTGTGATGCCGCGGTCTAAGCCCAAAGAGACGACTGGATTAGATACAAACCGCGGAAGCCTATTTCACAGATATTCGAAATGAAAAAGTCTTGTTATTTTCAAAATCGCTATAGAAGACACAATTGTATATTTTGAGAATATGAAAATAATATCACAAACTGTATTTATTTTCTATGTAAACAAATTTTAATTTTATTGCTATATTTAAGTAGATACGGTTAATTGAATATTGGTTTAATATTTAAAAAAGTTTGAAAGTTTAAACTGGAAATAGGTCATCGATGTTCGGCCAGAATCACCAAACCTGTTAACTTTAACTGAGAATAGAGTTCATAAAATTATAGCTACAGCTATAATATGTCCGACATCTAACTATTAAAATATTTTTTAACTTCGAAGTACTAATAACTAATTTCAAAAATGCTATTGGAACTTTGAAATGTTATTTCATATAAATACATTCCTTGAAGTAGTACTTGTACTGCTTGTACAAAGTAATACTTATAATTTTAATTGTGTTTACCGAAATCTAAAAGGATTTTTTAAAGTGTATCATTTTAAAATTTATTTGCAGATTCCACCTACTAAAATTGGCTTAGTAAAATGCGATCCTATATGTTTGTTATTTTGTTAATTATTTAGATATAACTTCTATTTAACAGGTAATAGAATGACAAAAATTAAGACTTAAAAGTAAATCAAAAGTAAATTAAACTGTTGCTTCTTAAACTTCTTAAAGTAATATTAAGTAACTACAAAGTAAGGTGAAGACTAACAAATTACCGGTTGACGTTTTCGTAACGTGCGTGGGCCACAGTATCTACATATTAGCAATTAGAAGTGCTAGTAATGGAAACGGCGAAATTGTTCCCCACTTTAGTACTAGGCACGTGCCTGTGACAAGTGGCAAATACTTAAAAGTTTTGAAAATAGATATATAGGAACATGTCGACGATTTATATTTTCAACTCATAAGGAAACGCAGAACAAAAAGTCTTCGTTGAAAAGGAGTTTAACAGCACTGGGATCATAAAAGAACATATTTTTAATAATTTATTTACTTACAATGAACATACTAGTCTTAACATTAACTTTTTAAGTTTGAGACACCGATATAACTTTAAAATCCAGTGAAGTATTTTTTAAAGTGTGCTGAAACTTCCGTTACATAAGAGAAATCATGCTAACGAGCGTAACATACGATAAGAAAGAAAACGTTACTTCGTTGTGTATATACATTCAAAAACCTGTTGTATCATCGACAACATCAACTTCTTACATATTTAAGTACCTTTAAGTCTACTAGTTTTTAATTTTATCCCCTCCACACTTTGAATACTTCCGTACAACCGTCTCTTATGGTACAAATTTATAATATACGAATTCACATTTGCTAAAGTATTTACAAATTGACTATCTCTTCCTTATAGTTAAACCTTCAGTACGAAATTATCACAGTTTAATGTTTAACGTGTTGAGAAAATTAAATTAAATTGTAAAATAAAACTTAGGCTGTTTTCACACACACCAATGTTATCTATGTCAGCGTCGGATATCGGCGTTGTTTGTTATATAACTATGGTCTTTCACATACGAAATGTATCACTCAGTATGGCGACATCGGCGCAACACTCGGATGTGTATTTAGTTTATTTGTTGCTGTGAAATAATGCATGTTTTTACATTGCTACTAGATGTCGTGTCATGTTTTCTACCTTTTAAAAACAAATTTTGCAAGTTGATCAGTTTCCTTTTAAACCTACTGTAAGTTTTTACTTATCTGGTTGACCTAAAACATATCAAGCACTTATTAGCAGTCTAGTCATCTCTACGGGCTTAGACCGCGCTGTCGTAGGATTGATTCATGCTGACGTTTCGCTAACCGTTTCGCTTTTATAATGCTACCTGCAACGGTTAGCGAAACGTCAGCATTAATCAATCCTACGACGACGTGGTCTGAGCCCGAAGAAATGGCTTCATTAGACCCAAACCCGAGACTACACATGACAAATTTAGTTTCTCGTTTGCGCAATTTTCTAAGAAAGTGTCTTTAAAGGAGTATATATACAGTCAGGCCCCGCTAATTGCTGAATCAGCGCTATGCGGGATCATTAAAGTAGTACTTAAACGGACATGCTAATTTTGAAAAAAGTCAAAATGCGAAACGCACTTATTGAATGTTTTAATGTCTACCGTAGTGGTGGCCGTTCTTGAGAAGTTTCAAGTGCTGTTTAGAATCCCGTGTTGTTATATTTTAAGTTTCAACTAAAAAGTGAGAGTAATTACAAACCGCGTTATATGGAATCAGCGCTATGCGGGGATAGACTGTAAATATAACCATCCTTTGGTTATTACCAATGAAGTACCCAATTTGAAGTGACCGCCATTTAAATTATAATTTAATAACATACAATTTATGCCTCTCCCTCTCCCTCTCTCTCTCTCTCTATTGCCGTTTTTTGTTACACATCTGTAGATCTTTCAACGCGCAATATTTGTTTCTATTGTTCTCTCTCCGCCTATTTTTCTTCTATGTTCAGTCATCAGCTGCTATATGTTCTCTTTCCATTCCTTACCTTTGATCCCCCATTCGTTCAACGTAGCCATACCACAGTGTATGCGGTATATCAATAAAATATGATATCGGTCAAATGGCCGCCACTAACTGTCATTCACGATTGAAAGCTTTTTCAGGCATTTTCTATAACTCTAATCATCTGACGTTAGGTCTTCCATTTTTCGACGGATGTTGTTTTTCAGCTGCTGAAGGGTCTGAGACTAAAGGCGTAAACCTTTTCTTTGAGATAGCCACATAAAATAATTAGATCTGGTGATCTAGCAGGCCATGCTAAAGCACCAAATCTGCACAGGGAACGTGTTCCTCTCAATGGCCATTGTCTGTCGGTAAGAGTGGGTCGCACTGTCTCGTTGAAACCATATATGCTCCAGTCCAAGTTCGTCGAATCGGGGTGACGAAAAGTTCTTCAGAATTCCTCTCAGTGCCTTCATTATCTTCCAAAAAGTAGGAGCAAATTACAGTTTATTTCTAGACGGATGTTGTCTTTTAGCTGTTGCAGGCTCTAGGGGTAAAGGCGTAAATCTTTGCTTTGAGAAAGCTCCATAAAATAATTAGATCTGATGATCTAGTAGGCCGTGCTAAATCACCAAATCCAAAAATTAAAAGCGCAGGGAACGTGTTCCTTTAAATGCCCATTGTCTGTCTGCAAGAGTGTGTTGTCGCACCGTTCCGTTGAAACCACATCTCCTCCAGTCCAAATTTGTCGAATCAGGGCGTCAAGAAGTTCTTCCGAATTGCTCTCAGTGCTTTCATCATCCTCTAAAAAGTAGGAGTCGATTACAGTTTAGAATGTTAGTTGATGTCGGGAAAACTTTCCATAATTCGAGTAATCTGCCGTTATGTCGTCTGTTCCTGGACGGATGTTGTCCTTTAGCTGTTGCAGGGTCGAAGGACAAAGACGTGAATCTTTTCTTTGAAATAGCCCTATAAAATAATTAGATCTGGTGATCTAGCAGGCCGTGCTAAATCACCAAATCCAGAAATTACAAGCGCAGGAGACGTATTCCTCTAAATGACCATTGTCTATCTGCATGAGTGCGTTGTCGCACCTTTCTGTTGAAACCACATATCCTCCAGTCCAAGTTCGTCGAATCGGGGTGATATAAAGTTCTTCAGAATTCCTCTCAGTGCCTTCATTATCTTCCAAAAAGTAGGAGCCAATTACAGTTTAGAATGTTAGTTGATGGCGGGAAACTTTCCATAATTCGAGTGATCTGCTGCTATGTCTTCTATTTCTGGACGGATATTGTCTTAGCTGCTGAAGAATCTGAGAGTAAAGGCGTAAATCTTTTCTTTGAGATATCCCCATAAAATAATTAGATCTGGTGATCTAGCAGGCCGTGCTAAATTACCAAATCTAAAAATTACAAGCGCAGGGAACGTGTTCCTTTAAATGCCCATTGTCTGTCTGCAAGAGTGTGTTGTCGCACCATTCTGTTGAAACCACATCTCCTCCAGTCCAAATTTGTCGAATCAGGGCGTCAAGAAGTTCTTCCGAATTGTTCTCAGTGCGTTCATCATTCTTTAAAAGTAGGAGCCAATTACAGTTTAGAATGTTAATTGATGGCGGGAAAACTCTCCACAATTCGAGTGATCTGCCGTTTGTCTTCTATTTCTGGACGGATGATGTCGTTTAGCTGCTGCAGGGCCAAAGGGCAAAGGCGTGAATCTTTTCTTTGAGATAGCCCTATAATATAATTAGTTCTGGTGACCTAGCAGGCCGTGCTAAATCACCAAATCCAAAAATTAAAAGCGCAGGGAACGTGTTCCTCTAAATGACCATTGTCTATCTGTAAGAGTGCGTTGTCTTACCGTCCTGTTGAAACAACATATACTCCAGTCCAAGTTCGTCGAATCGGGGTGACAAGAAGTTCTTCCGAATTGTTCTCAGTCCTTTCATCATCCTTTAAAAGTAGGAGCCAATTACAGTTTAGAATGTTAATTGATGGCGGGAAAACTTTCCACAATTCGAGTGATCTGCCGTTATGTCTTCTATTTCTGGACGGATGTGGATGTTGTCTTTTAGCTGCTGCAGGGCCTGAGGATAAAGGCGGATACTTAGATTTTGAGATAGTCGTATAAAATAATTATATCTGGGATCTAGCAGGCCTTGCCACCAAATCCAGAAATTACAAGTGCAGGGAATATGTTCCTTTAAATGGCAATTGTCTGTCTGCAAGAGTGCGTGTCGCACCGTCCTGTTAGTACCACATATTTTCTAGTCCAAGTTCGTCTAATTGGTATGACAAAGAGCATGCCATTGACTGCAACAGCGGTCCATAATTCGCGTCATCTACCGTTAAGTTTTCTATTTCTGGGCGGATGATAGCTTTCAACTGCTGCAGATCTGGTGGTTTATATAAATTAAAAAGTACATGTGCACTGCACCCGCTAACAAAATGGCGGTCGCTTCAAATGGGGTATTTTATTAATACCTTCCCTATACAATTCACGAAACTAATTAACATTAACCTGGAAATTGTCAAGTGCTGCGTCTGTAGACGATAATATTATAAGAATGTCCGGTAAACGACACGAACATAGCGCTATATTGGTATGTGTGAACGCAGCCTTACACGTCTACAGGGCATATAAAATAAACGACGCCCTGAATAGTACTCGAACAAAAGTAGTGTTGCGTGGTGGGTGTTTAACAGATGTTCTGATCAGTTTGTTGTGGTGCATGTTAAACTAACTATAGAAAAACGTGGAAAAATAAAGTGAAACAGAAAAGTGTAGAACAAAATCAATATCTTTTTTATTTTAAGTAAATATGTAACAAAAAAACCGATATTTTCTTATAAATACATACAACATAATTATTACTCTTTCTTTAAGATTCGATCACAAGCATTTTAAACTTAACATTAATGCTTCTTTGTAGTGCGTTGAACATTAAAAAAATTTAACGCAACGCAATACGAACAATTGCTATGGTCTGAGTAAACTTAACTTTCAATACAAAATTAAAGCTAGTACAAAACTTATCATAACGTTGCGTGACGTTAACGTAACGTAACAACAAATGCAACATTGCAATGTAAAAGACGTCGCTAAAACGTTAACAGCAGGACGTATACATCACTATCGAGTGTAGGGAAACGTATACTCAACGTAGATATGCAACGTAACTTTAACGTAATCGTATGAGCATATTCAGCTTTACACCTATAAATCTCTTATCATTACAAGTATTTTCAAATTTTTATAATTTGTACCAACTCAAAACAGAAACTTAAAAAAATACAAATCTCTATTCTGAAAGACACTGGAAAACTGTACTAAAACCTCTTACTATTATACTGATACAAAAAATAAATAAAAATTGAGCTACCCCTAAGAAATTAATATTTTTATAAATCACAAAATTGAGATTTCACATTAAATATAATTTTTATAAACCAATCTTCGAGATACAAGTAAAATAAATATAACAGTTATTCAAATTAAAAAATTGAGCCTTTGTTACCGGTTTTTGTGGATGGATCTTTCCACTCAACAAATGCCATATAAAAATGAAATTTCACATAAAACGTAAAAGGAAGAATTGAATTAAGTACAACGTCTTTTGGCATGCAATCAAATCCATCCACAGAAACAAATTGCTAATTCCTTCATCCCTAAACAGTTATTTTTCAAAATGTCTTTTAGTTTGCTTTGAACATCCTCCTTCCTAACCATTAAGTGCGGCAGAATCGTGAAAATAATGTTCTGCTATTATTTTTACACCTCTGCCAATATAGTTGTGTATACAGCCATGCAAAATATAAACACATCCACTCATACATTTCGAAGTTTAAAATTATATAACCGGTTTAAATATTATTGCTCGAATTGACTACATAAAGTAGAAAATGTTGTGGTATAAGTTTTAATAATTATAAAATAAATTTTCAAATGGAAACGATATTTAAGTCAATATATCAAAGTTAAAACATGGTCCAAATTGATCTTCAGCAGATGTTAATCTAACTCAAGTCAGTATCTGAAACTGATCAAGTCCCAGAAAAACTATTTTAGTTCTAAACTGAAATAAAAATTGCACAATATTACATGCATTAGGAGATTTCATTTTAAAAATGTCTAAATTCGTGCATAAGAATTATTAATATGTACTCGAAGGATCTTCGCAGACCCATATGTATATATAAAATGCCATACCTAGATCCTGTAATGATCCATTACACAAAAATGTTAAGTTTCAACATTTTTGAAATAGCTTCAAATTATGTTAGGTTAGGTTGTATTTGTTAAACGTCAAGTTTTGACGTTTAAGAATTGTAGGTTAGATTTTGGACTAGTGATGTGGACCAAATCTTCTTCGGTTATTTGATAAAAATTAAGTATTCTTCAAAAGAGTACAGCATTTTCAAAGTTTTGGGAAGATTATCAATGAATAATATATCCAATCTCTAAATCAATTAAGTTAGGTTAGATTACCTAGACATCTGAAGAGGCCTAAAAGGAAAACATAGGTAATTGCCTATCTATATGGGAAACCATATACGAAAGAAAAAGAAGATTTCCTAAACGCCTAGTTTGGCGTTTATTACAAAAATTGAGGTTTGGGATTTATGGGTTAGGTTTTTCCTAAATTTTTTTCGGACAGTATAAAACCACAACGTTTTCGTGTAATCAGTGAAGTGTTTTCAATAGTTTGGGAATTCAATATACTGTAATAGTTTCCATTTTGTCAATAAACCGCCTAATTTTAACATTTATATATTTATTGTTTTTAGTTTTTTTTTTTTGCAATAAGTGTATAAAAGTCTGGTTATTTGGTATCCCATTTCTAGCGTTGGTTGGATTAAAAACTAGGAATCCAGTTTTTGGGAAAATAATACTGTACATTGCGATAAAAAACCTAATAATGGTCGCGTTTGAGTAGTTTTGATAGGCAAATGAGATTACGTTTTTTTCTTTTCATCGCCCCGTATATAACCATATCGTGCAATGCATAATTACAGGAGTGAAGAAGACATTTGATGAATGTATTTTTTATTACCGTTCTGATTATCATCTACGTTTAAACAATTATTGAGGTTATATTGAGTGTCGTTGAAAATTTCCTCAAAATCCAACCCCACCAATATTCCAATAAAATAATCAAACCAAATCTGCAGATGGTTTAGATTAGACTACTAACCCATTATGAGTCTAATCTAATCTATCTATGGACTTTGGAATTACGAGAGCTATACCGTCATCTACTGACCCATTAACGGAACTACCTTTTAGTCCACCCCATGATTTCTTCAATATTTTGCAATGAGTAGATCATTTCCATAATGCACACGTTGTATACACAGAATATATGTACACAATTAATACAGTAACGAATTATACACATTAATTTATTTATCTTTGAGTCCTCCCAGTATGGAATGTTCCATGAGGCTCGAATTGGGTTGATGAGCATAGTTCCTAATCTGGTGTAAAGAAATCAGTTGGTTGGGGAAGCCGTTGGACGGCTGGGACTTGGGCAAATCGAGGCTGTTCTGCTTCTGGAAACTGATGGCGTCGTAGAGGTACGGTCGGTTTGGTGCGAGCTGGTGGTTGAGGTGGTTCAAATGGCCCGACATGGAGCTGATGGGCGTAAACGCCGAATTGGAATTGGCTTTAGTAATGGTTGTGTCGTATGAGTTGGACAGATTAGGGTTTGGTGTGCTCGGTGGCGCCGGTGGGTTCTGCCCCAGCTGTTGGCGAATTATTACTAAATCTTCATTTTGCTCCAGTATCTGACGGGGAATGTCATTTGGGTAGTCGTGTATGTTTTCGGCGCTGTCCGGGCTTACCTTTGGCCAGTAAGGGTGGTCCAAGCCCCTATGATTTAAACCTAAAAGAATAAATAATATTAGGTGAGCTAATAAGAAAGAGCAGACTATTTTCTTCTAATAACTATTATAATAGCTAAATACCGCACAAATATACGAAAGTTAAGACAACAAGAAAAGGAAGTAAACACGAAGGTAGAAAAACCTCAATATGAAACAGAACGTTATTAAAAAACAAACAGAACAAGAAGAAGTTAAAATAAACATGTATAATAAATTAAAGAATACAATAGCTAGCGCAGCAGATGAAGTCCTTGGAGAAGAAGAGTCAGATAAAGGAGAAACCAGAATCTTTGGTGATCAAAAGACCGTTAAGATGGATACGTCAGGTATAGGTGTAGAGCCAATAAAGAAATACAGAAACTTAAAAAGTTGGTCAGAGAAAAGGAAATATGACAGTACTAGGAGGTTCTAGAACGAATGGATGAGTACTACTCGAGAACAGAGAGGTATAGACCTCATCAGCATATAAAAAAAAACAAATAAGATGGGTAAGAATATACAGCTTTAGAAATACGAGTACTGAGAAGAGACAGGGAATGATGATGAGGCGGCCGTGGGCTAGAGGTAGCGCGTTAGACTTCTACGCTGAAGGTTCTGGGTTCAATTTCCAGTAGTGGAACATCAGATTTTTAGGGGCCGTTCTTCGTCGTAAGGCAAGGTATTCCGCTTAGTAAGTTTTCTCTGGAGTAGAAGTGTTTGGTTCGGAGCCCACGTTAAGCTCCTCTATGTCTGTGACACTCTAATCGAGCAACACGGGCATAGGAGAGAAGATCGCTACGTTTTGTAAGAGATAAAGCATTCGAAGTAGAAGAAGATGATGAATAAATGAAAAATAATGCAGGGGAAGATTCTGGATAATAGGAAGAAGAGGATATAAGAAGGATACAGAAAGACACACAAAAATTTGAAAATAAAAATAGTAAACGAAAGGAAAATATGGAAGAACACGAGGAACAAAGCAGTTTTGGAAGGGTGGTCATCTTCTTCCTGAAGCAATTGCCCAAAAGAAGATAGAATGGGAAGGGACTTAAATACCTCCATGGTAGAATTTAGAAACAAAAATGTGATTCTGCAACTGGACTTACACCTACAGTAGGATTCAAGCTATATAATGTATCTCCAAGCGTCAATCTATAAATGGAGCAACATATTTTAGACCATTGAATGCAGATAGAAGACTGCAATAATCTACATTTTGTTGACGACCAAGTGTCAATAGCAAAATATAAAGAAGGTATGATCTACGTGCCGATGAAATTAGTGGAAAAATACAATAAGTTGGGATTTGGTATTAATTCGGACATATCAGGAACAATCAGTATCGAATACTGCAACTTATTCTACAGGGAAAGGTCAGTGGCAGAAGAGGGCCAGGAAGAAGGAACGCGTGGCTGCAAAACTTACGCCAGTGGTTTGGGATGACATCTTTGAAATTATTTAAACAAGCAGCTGCTAAAATAAATCACCGACATTCGTAGACAATAAGGGACGTAAGATGAAAAGAAGATATTAATATGGTGGAGACAAAATACATGATTGGAGAAAACGGAAAAGATATAAAGACAGAACATGGTATTATATAACATATAAGACAATACAAAGGCGTACGAATATCAATGACAAGAAATGAGCGGTACCATGAAGGTACACACGTTAGGTATAGATTACAAATAAAAGCAATGACCAAAACAATACTTGCCACAGAAATGGCGCTGCAACATCACTTTGTACGACAATATAAGAAATAAACACATATGAAGAGAACTGGGAACTAATTCTTCCATACTAGTTGGGATTCACGAAAAAAATTGAAATGGTGTGGAGACGTGAGGGGATTGGGAAAGGAAGACTCCCACAAATGTATGGAACTGCAAACCCCCAGTAAGAAGACAATAATGGATGAAATCAATGAAAACAGTGATATAAGAAAGAGATATTGAGGATGTTGATTGGATGGATAAAGCAAGTACGAAATCAGGATGCCAAGAAATCATTAATTAAGAAAGATCGCTTATATATTGTACACAACAAGGAAATTTGAAAAGGGAATCCATTAAAGCATTTAGAAATATGAGCTTGAACGTTGGAAAAGGTGCAACCCCAAGAGAATTTATATCAAACTCAATAATTGATTTTACAAATTACTGTTGAAAACTGCAATCTAAACTGACTGCTACCGAGATGAAGGTACTAAGGAAAATAGAGAATAAAACAAAATTAGACCACATAAGAAATGAGGAGATTAGAGCAGCACAGCAAAAAAAGCCTGTGGGTATTAAAATTGGAGAGAACCTAGGAAGCAAGAAGGATCAGTAAACGGAAAAGAGGAAGACCAAGGAAATAATGGGAAAACCAAATAGCCGATATGGGAGAACGAAGGGGAAGGACGATCAACGAAATGAGAAACGCAACTAGAGACCGGAAGGGATGGAAGAAATGGATAGCGGAATCATTAGCGACAAACCCGACACCCGGATAGGGTAACTGGGAATGGGGAAGAACAACAAGAAGAAGAAATTAGTGTTGATATCCGCCAATTGTTTAATTCCCTTTAAATGAAGTTGATAATTCCGCCTCGAAGGTCTAACAGATAAGTTTCTAAGTTAATATCCACAACCTACCAAGCGTGTGTCCTATTGGAGGTCGTTTGTCGGTCCTCTCAGCATGCTTTTGCATGTGCTTCTGTAGGTACGTTTCCTGCGTATAGCTCTTTCCGCAGTATTGGCAAATGTGTGTCTTGAGGTGTTTGCTTTCTTTATGCTTTGGAATGTGTTCGAGCAACGAGGGCTCGTCGCTGAAACATTTGTAGCAAGAGTTGCATTTGTATGGCTTGTCGGTTTGATGGCAACGTGAGTGTGATTGCAGGTTACTTAGCTGGGAGAACGCCTTCTGGCAGCCCGGATGTCTACACCTGAAAACAAACGTATTGTTGCAGCAAGTTGTAATTGGGGGCAATCGATGGCAAAGGCATCGGAACGGGAACAAAAGGCCTACTTGTAAGGTTTATCGCCTGTATGGGTCCGTATATGTTGCTGAAGATGGGAGAGCTGCGTGAACTTCCTCTGGCATATTTCGCAGCGGTAGGGTTTGATTCCTAAGTGGATCCTAGTATGCTGGGATAGATAGGAACTGTTGGCAAAAGCCTTGCAACACTGAGAACACTTGTACGGTTTGGCTTCGCGCATATGCGCTTGAGTGTGAAGTTGAAGTTCTGCTTTCGAGCCGAACACCTGAAACAAAAGATGCGTAGGGTTATACAAGGTGTATGTATAATGTTATAAACACATAAAAGTTTAATTTTTAAAATGATAATTTATGGCTTTATACGCTCGAGCAATAAAAATATTGTGAAGCAACTATAAATAAGCTAATTACATTCATCAAGATGTGCTGATAACCGAAACAAATGTGTTATCATTGCGTGGTCGAGCATCAAATGATGTGCAACAATAACTTATGCGTGTCCGATTATCATTTCCCACTTAGCATATTTTTAAACACGTTGGCAGTTCCAAGGTGTTGACAATTACCTCATTGAAAATAACTTTAAAATAGTTGATAAGTGCTTTCGATATGTTACTTTTTGTTGAACAGGACGCTGTTTCAATTAGCTCATTTAAAATACATCAAAAGTATTTAATAACTGTGATACTTCTTGCTAAAATGGATATTTTAATGATAACATTGATTACATAATTTTCTTGATTATAATTCCCTAATTAATCAGTTATGAGTGTTATGCTTATATTGTTTGCAATTACTAAAATAGACCGAAAAAGACCAAGCGTTCTATTTCAGGCGTCCTCTGTATATGAAGTAAACTCACAGACAGATAGAACAATACTAGTTAATATTTTTAGCGATATGTATAAAACTCAATGTGTATTTTAGAAGCACTACAATGGATTTGAATGAAATGGACAGATACTGTACAAAAGGGATTGCTTGGAGCAGTGGGTGGGTTTTAGTTCGACTTTGATGGTGAATTTGTGCAACGCATTGGAAAATTGTAGTTCCACGTGAATTTTTAAAGTGTTATTTACTACTATTAGATAAATAAGTTTTTAACAAAGCAAAATATAATTATCTGTAATCGGGATAATATTTGCATTTAAAATATGTACTGTGGCCCATATTCTGAAGGAAAATAATCTTAGGAAATGGCTAGATTCCTGTCAGTGTTGGGTAGTAACTAAGTAAAAGTAACTCGTTACTAGTAACTAGTTACTTTTCAGTAACTTGATAGTAACTTAATTACTTTTGGGTTTTCAGTAATTGTAACTATAACACGTTACAATTATTTAGTAACTTTAGTAACTGAATATGACAAGTTACATTTTCATGCTACAAATGTAAAATATTTTAAAATGTTCAGTATTTAAGAAATTATACCTGAAGCTGAAGAATTTGTTGAAATTTCGAATGCTTTAGTATGCAAATGCTAATACCGAACACAGGAATACCTTCTTGTACTTAGTCGATAATAAATAATATTTGATGGATCCTATTTGGGTGGTGACAGCTTTTTCCAGTAATCTTTAATCCTTTAACAACTAGAAGCTCTCTGAGCAGGTATGCGGATTACTAAGAAGTACATTCCTAACGCCTGTG
>JABXWE010041138.1:0-16527 GCA_014611495.1 Limonius californicus | reverse complement strand
GGGGGTGGGGGTGGTTTTAACCCTTCTCCAATTTTCTTTGGGTTTCTTTCGTTACTGAAAGTAGCGGCTTCCTTTGAAGTGCCCAGGTACCAAATTTCATTAAAATTGGTTCACACGTTTCTGAACAGCATACAAAAATGTGATTTTTTAAGTAAACTTTGAACTCCTCTCACGGGCAAACGGTACATTTTGGTATATGACAAAGTTGGGTCCAATCGACTTCTTTTGACCTCTAGAATACGTGGTAGCTCCCAGGAGTTTTGGGACACCCTGTATTAGTTAGAATATACAAATCTCTTATGAAAATGTGGATTTCTTATATTTTAAAAATAATAATAACCACAATATCAATGGTTTTTATACAGCTTTATATGTATTTCAACATTTTACATGACATTTTCAAAACCAATTGATATTATAAACATTTGCAGCTAGAGGAACAGCTCAGTAGGACTCAAATTGGAGTAGTGACAGGACTTGTAATGGGACACTGGCACTTCAGACAACACCTCCACAGCATAGGGCTATTTAAAGATGATCCTATATGCAGGCTGTGTGGCGAGGGAGATGAAACAGTCTTCCGCATAATATTCCAATGTGAAGCCTTAGCTCATAGAAGATATCAAATCTTTGAGGGCACTAATTCCAACGACATACAACCGCAAGTCAGTCTGATCAACAAACTCCTAGACCTGATAAAGGGGACGGATGTACTTGACAGTGACTAGTGACAGAAGGGGATGCACAATAGGCCCAAGAGGCCGCAGTGTCAAAGGGCAAAAACAACTCTCGTTCAAACAATATACAATCTAGGGCAACAGCACACTGGATCTTAATTTCAAACTTGGCTACGGTCATCCATACCAACACTTTTTTTTTTAATTTATAAGCTCAATTTGTTCATTCATTAAAGGTGTATTTGTTAAAGTGTGTATGTGAATTTGAACAGCCTCAAGTACTATATTCAATTACGTTTATCATCACAGAAATGTAAAAATGTTATTATATTATTTGATCTCAATGCATGGTTGTGCTCTAAAGTGTTTAGCACAGTTTGATTTTTCCGAGTGTTTGTATTTGCATGTGCATACAGGTTTTTTGTATCTTCTATCAAAATTTCTAATTGTCTGGCCCGGGGTTAGGAAAATAAACCCCTGGAAAAAAAAACCCGGAAAAAAAACCCTCGGAATAAAAACCCCCAGGAAAAGAAACCCCCGGAAGAAAAACCCCCACAACAAAATTCAAATTTAAAATAAGTACGTATGCAACTGCAAATTCTATTCTTTTCAGTATTCATTAACTCAGAAGTTCCCTTAATTCCAATACAGGCATTCCTAATGGGTTCATACACTTTTCAGTCTCGTCAACTTGTAAGTTACCCTTAAAATAAGAATCCCCACCCTATGTTTTCTATATAAACTAATATTTTCAAAATAATTGTTACAATTTAACAAACTATGGAGGTGATAACTTCAAATAAAGGTGGTGAAGTTATATTTTGGAGGTAACATGTACGTTGTACATAAAGGAAGTGCTAACAATATTCGCTGGCCGTGTAATAAATATACTTCGTTAAAGGTAAGTCATTTTTCGCCATTACTATATATAACCATTTCCCTTTATACCCTTAGGGTGTAGGGATGCTACATCTCATTATAATTTACAGTATTTTCAGTTTACAATTCACTATTTTTACATGATACACTTTATCTCATTTAGTCCTTTATAAACTTTTTCCATTTGACTCTGTCTTCTGCCAGCCTTTTAGCCTCTGCCTACGATTTCCCCTTCTTCTTTAGGATCTTCTCAATTACTTCGTCCCACGTTTGCTTTGGCTTCCCTCTTTTCCTTTTACCTGGCATTTTGGATTCCCATATCTTCTTTGTTTGTTCTTTTCCTTCCATCCTTTGCAGGTGTCCCCACCATCCTAGTTGTCTACATTCTATAAATTCCTCTATGGACTCAGTATTCAGTTCTTGTCTTATTGGTTCATTCCCAAGTCTGTCTCTCTTGGTAACTCCAAGCACCCTCCTTAGGTACTTCATCTCTGCAGCTTTAATCTTGCTTTTCTCTCTTTCCGACAGCACCCATGATTCACACCCATAAGTGAGGATTGGCCTATATATTGCCTTAAATACCTTCATTTTTGTTTCCTTTCTTATTTCTTTTTTATTTATAAAAACTTTACTCAGAGCGTAGTGTACTTTATTCGTCGCTTCCAGTCTGTTATTTACCTCCACACCTTGGTTGCCTGTCTCTTCTATGTTTACTCCCAAATATTTAAAATTATTCAGCTGTTCTATTGCTTCCCCTTCAATTCTTATTTCTACTTCTTTCCTTTCTCCGTCTATTACCATTGTTTTTGTTTTCGATTTGTTCAGCCTCATTCCATTTTCCTTCAGCACTTCATTCCACACTTTCAAATTTTCTTTTAAATCTTTTTCGTTGCCTGCTATTAGTGCTACGTCATCCGCGAATGCACATTCTGAGATGTCGACTCTTTCCAAGTTTCTGTATCCCACAAATAAAGTTTTTGTTCTTTGTTTTGCCTCTCTGATTACTTTATCCATAAAGGTGATAAATAACAACGGGCTGAGGCTTCCTCCCTGTCTAACCCCCATCTTCGTATAGAATGTCTCAGATTCTGCATACTTACTTATTACCCTATTTTTTGTTTTCCGGTAAAGGCATTTAGTTACCCTGATTAATTTCTCGTCTATGTTTTTCTTATTTAAGCATTCCCATATTTTCTCCCTCGGCACTCTGTCGAAAGCCTTTTCCATGTCTATGAAAGCTAGATAGATTGGTTTAGATCTTGCTCTTGCCCTGCTAATGATCTCTTTGATTGTGAACACTTGGTCTTGCGTACTCTTCCCTTGCCTGAACCCGCTTTGCACTTGCAGTATCTTCGGCTCCACTTCCTTCCGCAATCTTCTCTCAATGATTTTTTCGAATAGCTTTAATACTGTGCTCAGTAGGGTTATTCCACTGTAGTTGTTGCAGTCCATCATGTCTCCTCTTTGAAAAGTGGTAGTATTAATCCCTCGATTAATCCCAATTCCCATTCACATGGTATTTTTTCTTCCTTCTATACTCTATTAAATTTCGCCATTACTACTATACTTAAATCAATGAATATTTTAAATAAATAAGTATTTTATAGTGCAGGGCGATTCTCGTCACGTCGTTGGACAATGGGAATCCAGATTTAAGGGCAGAACACAACCATCCTAATAATGCCGAACAAATATATGTGGTCAAGTGTATCCAAGCTATGAAAGTCAGAGCTAAGGATACATTGGCTAAACCTCTCCAAATATATGCCGAAGCTGTGCAACAATTAGCAAACCCAACGCGTGCCCTATTGCCAACTGAAGATGCAATTAAAAGGACGTTGAGAAACCACAAGAGCGCCAAATTTTCAAATCCAAAAAGCTTGCAAGAGCTTCTTATTGAAGGTACGGTAAATTTGTAGTTTATTGGTATTTTGTAGAAACGTATTGTGTAAATATATTAATTTTCTTTTCGTTCAGTTCAAATACTAATATATATATATTGTTTTTAGGCGATTGGCGTACTACAGGAGAGCCCAACAATGAAAGGTTCCTCCTACATGACAATGGACCGAATTCGGATGAGCCGGTGATAGTATTTGCTACCGATGGATGTTTAGTCCATCTTGCAAATTCTACAGCGTGGTTTGTAGATGGGAACTTCTCTCTACCGCCAGATCTTTTTTTACAACTGTATGTGGTGCGTGTCAAAATACAAAGACTTTTGTAACATGCGCTTATAGTTTGTTGCAAAGGAAGACACAAACCAGTAGCAAAAAAATGCTGAGGGCACTCGTAAGCAACTGCGAGGAGAGAAATCTGTTTCCAGATTCTATTTCAATAAACATAAATTTTGAAAGGGCTGGAATCCAAGCATTTCAAGCAGTATTTGTGCCAGTCTACCCAACGAAAACTACAAGAACTCGGGTTGCAACGTCGGTATCGAGAAGATGAAGATTTTTCCAAGTTTTGTAGTATGCTGGACAGCTTAGCCTTTCTACCTTTAGAAGATGTTGCCAGAGGTATGGACTATTTGAGGCAAAACGTCCCCGAAGTTGCCGAAGACCTCGTGGAGTACTTCGACGTGACGTACATGTCAAGGACATATAGACGAGTAGGAAATATCAATGATAATAATCTGCGGCTACGAAATTTCCCACCGGTGTTTCCTCCTCACTGGTGGAATATACATAATATCACCGTTGAAGATGATGAGCGGACTAACAACCATACCGAAGGTTGGAACCATCGATTTTCGACCTTGGTCGACCAAAACCATCCTACTGTATGGGTTCTCATACAATGCAGGCTATGCAGGCTAGGCTGAAACGATTATGTGAAAAGAATCGGGATGGAGTAAGGAATTTTGGTAATTTTCTAAATGCTGTTAGCCATAACATAAGATTTCAATAACTAAATCTACATGTGTGTAATCTTACCTAATTGTATTGAATATTGATAATTATAGCTGTTACCCTGTAAAATAATTTTAATTTTATTCTATGTGTATATATGTAACTTCTAAAATATTTGCGCCTTATTCTATTCTTATTATTCTTATTCTATGAATACGGATGATGCATTAATTCAAACAAACTCTAATTTAAACTTAACAGCTGCTCCTCCTAGAAGCTTGGTCAACAAGGAGGAAAGAGACCAATACCCCCCATTTTTAAATAAAAATACGAACCAAAAAAAAAAAAAATAATAACCAAATAAACAATATAAATCAAAAAAATAATAATAACCAAAAAAGTAAATACAAAATATGTACGCTGAACACTAAAACTTTGAAATCAGAAGACAGGTTAAAAGAATTGGAATACGCATTGGAAAAAATTAGTTGGGATGTAGTAGGGCTAGCGGAAATACGTAGAGAAGGAGAAGAAATTATACAACTAAAATCAGGCCACATATTTTATTACAAATGTCTAAAAAAGTGATGTAGGTTTTCTAATAAACAGTAAATTCAAAGAAAAAATACAAGGATATTCGGATAGAGTGGCAGTCCTAAAGCTAGAAATTAATAGCAAAGCCACGTTGACAATAATACAAATTACGCCCCTACAGAGGCAAGCACAGAAGAAGAAATTCAACTCTTTCATGAAACCCTCGAACAAGCAATCGAAACAGAAAAGGGAAATTACATGCTATGCTAGTAATAGGATATTTCAACAGCAAGGTAGGCAAGATGGAATCATAAGAGGAAAATATGGCTTCGGATGCAGAAACGACAGAGGAAGAATCTTGACAAGTTTCGCCATACAACAGAAACTGTACATTACCAACACGTTCTATAAGGCAAGAAGCGGAAAAAAATGGACATGGAGAGCGCCAAATGGATACAAAAATGAAATTGACTTCATTCTTACAAATAAGAAACAAGCAGTAAACAAAACGGAAGTAGTTAGTCAGTTGGAATTCAGCAAGGATCATATACTAGTAAGAACGACAATTATAGTAAACAAGCAGTTGGAGAGAATCAAGATGATCAATAAAAAAATACAAAAATCAATAGAATTTAATCAAAAAATATTTAGACAAAACTTCTACAATATTATGGAAAACAACAATACATTTAAATGGAATGAAGAAAAAGTACAGGAGCAGTATAATAAACTGGAAGACATCCTCAAAGAAGCAGGAAAAAAAACAAGAAAAGAAAAAATAGAAAATGAGGGTAAATTCTCAAAAGAAACTATTGAACTGATAAGGAAAAGAGAAACGCTAAAAAACAGTAATGTACCCAGAGATAAAATCGAGTGGACTGCACTGAATAAATTAACTAAAAGAGAGATAAGAAAAGACCTAAGGAAAGCAGAGAAACTAAAAATAATAGAAATACTCGAAGATACAGGTTCGAAAGAAAGGATAAATCAGGAACTATTTGGGAACAGAAATTGGATAACAGAGCTCACAGATGAAAATAACCATAAACACTCAAAAAGAAAAGATATAATAGAGGAAGTAACGAAATTCTACGAAAAGTTATACTCGAGCGTCCGGAGTAACAATCAAGAGGAGATTTGTAACAGCATAGCGGAGGAGGAAGAAGAAACACACATACACGAAGAGTTACAAAAGCTAAAGAACAAGAAATCTCCAGGAGACGATGGAATAACCAATGAACAACTAAAAAACATTACGCCTCAGATACTTGATCTCATAAGGAAATTATTCAACAAAATACTTTTGACGGAGACTATCCAACTAACAATGGAAAAAATCAACAATTATTTTACTGCATAAGAAAGGTAGCAAGAATCAAATCATTAATTGTAGACCAATAAGTCTGCTACAAACTTTGTACAAACTATTCATGACAATAATACAAGCAAGAATTCAAAACAAAATAGAAGAAGGCCAACCTATAGAGCAAGTGGGCTTCAGAGGAGGTTTCTCAACCATAGACCACCTGCAAGTATTAAATCAAATAATAGAAAAATACACAGAATTCAATAAAACAATACACATGGCATTTACAGATTTTCAAAAAGCATTCGACTCAATAGAGCACGAACCAATGATAGAGGCTATAAAAATGCAAGGAGTCCCAAAAAAATATGTGAGGTTAATAGCAGAGAGCTACCGAGACACAACAGCAAAAATAAAATTGGAGACAACAGGTAGAGAATTTAACTTACAGCGGGGTATAAGGCAAGGAGACCCACTCGCGCCAGCTCTGTTTATAGCAGCACTGGAGCAGGCCTTTAAGAATATGAAATGGGACAAATATGGAGTGAGGATTCAAAATAATAGACTAAACAACCTAAAATCTGCAGACGATGTGGTCCTATTTGCAGAAAGTAAAAGTATGTTAAAAAACATGATAATAGACCTAGAAAAAGAATGTGGAAAGATAGGACTGACTATAAACTTTGAAAAAACTAACCTATTAAATAACAGAGTGGTGGACACTATAAAAAACAAAGAAAAAGAGATTAAATATCAAGACGAAGTGATTTACCTCGGCCAGGCGCTCTCCTTCAAAGGGAGAACAGAAATTGAAATTCAAAGAAGAATCGATAAGGCATGGAAAAAATACTGGTCACTTAAGAAAATCTTCAAAGCCGACTTACCACTAAAACTAAAAAGTCAGGTGTTTAATAAGTGCATTATTCCGGTCTTAACTTATGGCTCCCAAACATGGTCGCTAAATAAAAAACAATCAAAGAAGTTAAAAGTTACACAAACAAAAATGGAACGTTCTATCCTGAAACTAAAACTAATAGATAAAATAAAAGTGACGGATATACATAAAAAAGTAGGGACAGTTGATGTAATAAACAGGTGCAAAGTGCTAAAGTGGAAGTGGGCAGGGCATCTGGGAAGAATCAAAGATAAAAGGTGGTCAGTGATTGCAACAAAATGGTGTCCAAGTGAAGGCAGCAGAAAAAGAGGGCGCCCAAGCACTAGAAGGTCAGAGGAGATAGAGGAAGCAGCCGGGAAGAACTGGTGGCAGATAACAGATGATAGAAACTTATGGAACTTAATGGGGGAGGCCTTTGCTCAAAATGGGATTTAATGGCGGACAATAATAATAATAATTCTATTTCAATAAATACATTTCACAGTGTAATACAGTTTTTTACTTATTTTAAATAATTAATTACCCATTTAAATGCACGACCTCGTTAGGAATGACTGTGTTATTAGGATCGAGGATAACTTATGAGTTGGTGTATAAAAACAATGTGATACATATTTTACTGATTGTTGTACTTATTTCATACAAATACTATTAATACTTAATACGCTCGGTTATTAATAGTACGTATTTGTTTTAAATTTGAATTTTGTTGTGGGGATTTTTCTTCCGGGGTTTTTTTTCCTGGGGGTTTTATTTCCGGGGTTTTTTTTTCTAAAGGTTTTTTTCCTAGATTCATGTGGCCCATGTATACAGAATTACACTGTGAACAGTTCTATCTTTTGCTTTGAATAAGGAGTTGGAAATGTTTTTTTGTTGTTTTATAAATTACTTTAAATATACTTGTTCTAATTATAATTATTGCAATTTTCACCGATATATGGAATTGAAATATATTTAACATCGTCATAGTGGTCTTTCGATTATATTTTTTGATTTGCAAATTTATAATCTTTCTATTTGATTAATGTGTCAATCAGTTTTGTGTTGTACCTGCTTCTGTGTGCAATTTGTTTAATAATCGAAATCTTGGTGTAGTAATTGTTATTTAGAGAAACTGTTAAATCTCTATATATAGCAAGGACCTACAGAATGCCAATTTATGCATTTTATGGTGACATGAGTCCTGTGATATTGTGATATATGTTCGTGTAGGTTTTCTACAAATAGAACATTCCAAGTTTATCTTTAGAATTAATTTTTATGTTTAAGTCTAAATAATTAATACTTACATCTGTTGTGTTCTGTTTCTAATGTAAAATTTATGTTTGGGTGTACAGTATTAATAAATGTAAATTGAATATACTTGAGGCCTTTCAAATTCACAAACACACTTTAACTAATACGCCTTTAGTGAATGAGCAAATAGAGCTCATAAATTCCCTGCTATTGGAAGGTTTGAAATAAAAGACCATAGCCAAGTGCGAAATCAAGATCCAATGTGCTGTTGCTCTGGCTGCAAATGTTTATAATATTAATTACTTTTGAAAATGTCATGCAAAATATCGAAATACATATAAAACTACAATAAAAACCTTTGATATTGTGATTATTATTATTTTTGAAATATAAATATGAAATTCAGAGGAGTAGGGCGAGAAATGGTTAACAAATGGATTTATTATTCTTATTTTCTTCTGTTACTAATAAAAGTGCTGTTAAATACCCTCATAGTTTTTTAAATAAGTACGTAGACTGCTACATCCCTGGAATTTCCAAAAAACAAGCTATTTTGACAGCTAGAAGTTATTCAGTTGTTTAATTTTTTGTAAATTGGTCATTCGTTTGTTTATGTTAGAAATTATTTTTTTAAATAATCCTGTAGTTTATAAAAATAAGTATATTAACCCTTACACCTTTAACAACAAAAACAAATAAACTATTGATTGAATACAAAAAAACTCCATACCTTTTCTCTTACAGATTAAAAAACTTTGTTTTTCAATGTTTGTTGCAATTTTTTTCTTCCGCCTACCAAATACAATTAACGTTTTTATTTTTTTCATTACCTGTTCATTTTAAACTAATCCTTTGAAATTACATTGGTTTAACTATACTTTTAAATACTTCTAATTTCTGTACTAACATTTATATACTTAAGGTTCTTTAGGGTATTCAAAACTACAACTTGCAGTACACTCGATGACTTTTAATAATTCTGAACAGAAAATGACATCGAATAATGTTCAAACATTAATAAAAAATTTACCTCTAATTAATTCTTAAAAAGCTACAGTTTATTATTTGCATTTTGTGTTAACAAACACTAGTAAACAAAACTGCGTGGTATCTGAAATGTTTATCGTTCGAACGCGTATTTTGTTTTAATTAGTTTAAATGCGAATCTTGAACACACACAAATTACAATTTGCTTTACTTACTCGTCTAATTCTCTTTTTCATAATCCTTTCTGCAGCATAAACTCGGTCGCCTAATTCCTCCATTGTTAATATAACACAGATGAGTCCAGTTAGTAACACTTACTTCGCGCTATTCAATGTTTTACAACATTATTCAATTCTGGATCGGCGTTTTATATTGCCATGTATTTATATACATCGCTTTAAATATATAAACACAAACTCTTCGCAACCATTTATGTTGGTCGACATCTTTCTGTTGGTGTGTACGATGCAGTGTTGCCAATATTCTGTATTTTTCTTCTTGTTCGAATATGCAATTTAAAATTAATACTTTAGGCCTTAGGGAATCATTTAATTGAAAATTAGAATAAACACAAGTAACTAAACATTTAGGGTGCATATTCAGTCATTTTTATTGAATATTTAATAAGTGTTAACATTTCCACATTAGCTAAATTTCCCGCGCTACGGTAAATAGTTTTAATCATTCCCTTTCAGATAATGAAATGTTATCGAAAAATGCAAATTTAGATATCATGAAAAACATAATTTTAAGGATTCCGAATTTTATAAACTAAAGTGTGTTACAGGTACTTAATTATTCAGAATATTAATTGTTGAATATTTTTAAGGTAATAGCTAGTACGAAAATGTCCCAATTTCAATAGCATTTAACATATGCAACCAACATTGATTAGAGCATGTTTAATCAAACAAATAAGTTAAGGGAATCCTAGACTAACTTGAGAAAGCAAAGACTAGCGCAATCTTTGTTTCTTGTATTTCTGCAATATTAAATATGTTTAAAATTATAGTATTTAACATAACATTCTTCTTCTAAGTGTACTTTATGTCTTACGACCTCTTCTTCTATGCATGTGTGCGCGTTAAAATACCACAGACATAGGGACCTACAACTTAACGTGGGCTCCAAACCACGGTGGGTGTATATACTTCTATTCCAAAGAAGATTCACTAAGCAGATACCTCACTAGCTCGTTTTTCATTGCCTTGCGATGGACAACCGCCATTGAAAATCCGTCCCGATACTGGGAATTAAATCCCAGACCTTCAGCGAAGAAGTCTAACGCGCTAACCTCTAGCCCACGAGCGTCTCAACATAACAATAATAAACAAATTTATTATTGGCTGGAGAGGCGTTTTTAACAATTACCTACAAAAACGTATATTTTAGTGTTAGGATGTAGTGTAGGTGCCTCGGTAAAGGTGCGTTCTTGATATTTGTTCTGTAGTCTGTACCTAACTACAATGTAAGTACCTTTGCCTATATGTATGTACCTATATAAGACAGGTTCAAATTTATTACAAAATAATATAAATTTGAATGTAATTTTTTTAATTACACTTTTAATAAAACAAAATTTTGTACTTATTTTTTTATTGCAGAAACTATAATAAAGCTTGTATTTTTTACACAAATAGAAACAATTAGAACGTTTGCTACTTATCATTTTCTGATAAGTATCTAATATATGCCGGGGACTTTACGGTTACCTACATTTGCATATCGTAAATAAACCTGCCGGGAACATTAATCCCCCCTCCCGACTACCTACCAGCACCACTCAAGATGGCAGACCGAAGAATCTGCAAGCGCGCCTGTCAAGCCACCAGACGGGGAAAGGATTTATCGTCGAAGAGAGATTCTCGAGGTAGATACAGTAAAGACAAAGAGCTCAAATTGCAGGCGGGGAAAGGATTTATCGTTGAGAAAAGTTATTGCAGGGCCGTCGGTCAAGCCAGAGCGCTCAAACTGCAAACGAAAAAAGGATTTATCATCGAAGAAATATTCCCGAAGAAAGATCCAAAGATCCAGCAGCGGCGCGGAGCTCAAATTGCAGGACGGTAAGAATTTATGGTCGAAGAAACATCCTGCAGCGGTGAAAGTCAAAAGAGAGTGCTTAAACTGCAGGCAAGAAAGGATTTATTGTCGAGGAAAGATTCTGCAGGGCCACTGTTCAAGCCGGAAGACTCAAATTGCAGGCGGGAAAGGATTTATTGTCGAGGATAGATTCTGCAGGGCCACTGTTCAAGCCAGAAGACTCAAATTGCAGGCGGGAAAGGATTTATTGTCGAAGATAGATTCTGCAGGGCCACTGTTCAAGCCAGAAGACTCAAATTGCAGGCGGGAAAGGATTTATCGTTGAGGAAAGATTCTGCAGGAGCACCGGTCAAGCCGGAAGACTCAAATTGCAGAGAGGAAAGAATTTATCGCCGAGGAAAGTACCTGCATCAGCGCGGATTAAGCCAGAGCACCCAAACTGCAAGCGGGGGGAAGTCCCTGAAAGGGCGCCGTCAAGCCTCAAGGCAGCATGCTTAAACTGAAAGCGGGAAAGGATTTATCGTAGAGAAGAGATTCTGCAAGAGCTCATGTCACACCGAAACGCTCAAACCGCAGGTTGGGAGAGGATTCGTAGCTGAGAAAAGATGTTGCAGGGGCGCCAATCTACATGCGGGGAAGGCAATGTATTTTCAGGGAAAAATCTTCCAGGGCAGTAATTGTAAGTATTTTAAAATAAAGCTAGTGCTATTGAAAATAATGTGCTTTAATGAACGAGCATGAAAGAGTGGTCCTGATTTCAACTTTTTGTCCCTATTTATAGAAGAAAACCCATGTTTATTACGACTTTTTTTGTTTATATTGATGAGATCTACCTATAAGAGGGTAAAATATCCGAAAGTATTTTTTAAACACCCTGTATATATCGGCCAAGTCCCCGTCCTTAACCACCATGTATCCCTGTTTAAGGCGTTATCTTCTTCCAAACGTAGATTCCATTGCTTTTCGCATACCTTCATTCCAGGATCTTCGAAGTTTTCCCTTCTTACGTCTCTCGGCGGGAGTCTATTTAAGCATTCTTTGAGGCCATCTGTTGTCATCCATCCTAGGTAGGCGACCGAACCATTTGATGCTTCTTGTCTCGATTCTATCTATTACATTTTCTCCGGCCTGCATGCGGCTTCTAATTTCTACATTGGTATCCTGATCTAACCGCGACAACCGTGCGCTTCTTCTGAGATAGTCCACTTCTACTGTCCATATTCTCCTTCTATTTTCGGCGTTAATTGTCCATACTTCTGACCTATAGCATAACAACGATTCAACTAGGGATTTGCCTATATGTTTCTTTGTTCGAAGTGATATATGTCTGTCCCACCAAATAGGGTTTAGACATCATATAATTCTTTTACTCTGCTCAATTCCGCTTCTGATTTCAGCAGAGCCCAACCCATCTTTTGTTATAGTTGCCCCTAGATATTTAAATTGGTGGACTTATTTCACGACATGTCATCATCTATTAGAATTTGGAATATCGCATCGGAATTAACTGCAAAGAATTCTGTCTTCTTTATGTTGAGTTTAAGACCCCATCTATTATATGCTTGATAATAGTCTGCGGAGCATAAACTCCAAAATCGAAGGCGTCATGGGCAATATCCACTTGGTCGTCAGCAAAACTGAAAGTAAATATAGTGTGTTCAATAAGTAAGCCCATACCATGACAGCTCCTTTTCCAGTTATCCAGAGCACATTCGATATAGATATTGAAAAGGAGGGGTGATAAACTACATCCCTGCCTCAGGCCTTTAGACGGATGTAGGGCACGTGACAGCTTTCCATTCGGTTTTACATATGCTTCGTTACTTTCATACAAAATTCTGATCATGTTTATCATTCGTCTATGAATGCCAAATTTCTCTAATGCTTCCCAGAGATTTCTACGAGGTATTGTGTCGTAGGCTTTTTCGAGATCGATGAAAGCTATGTGAGTCTCTTCGCCTTCGTCTTTTCTCCGTTAACCTTCCTTCTTAATAATTAAGATAATCAGATAAAATATGGAATAGTGGATTTGAAGTGGTAATTTCAAATCAGGTTTTGGACATCAACACATTTTCGCACCGTATATGTACATACAACCGGTCTAGGACGGTTGAACGCGGTCGTTTGAACGCAGTCGTTTGAACGCGGTCGTTTGAACGCGGTCGTTTGAACGCGGCCGTTTGAACGCGGAGACGTTTGGACGCAGGGACGTTTCAACGTGGAGACGTTTGATCGCGGAGACGTTTGGACGCAAGGACGTTTGAACGCGGAGACTTTTGAACGCGGATACGTTTGAACGCAGGGGCGTTTGAACGTGGAGACTTTTGAACGCGGAGACGTTTGAACGCAAGTACCTTTGAACGTTTGGACGCGGATATACAAGGTGTCCCAAAATTAAGTACCCAAAACAACACTGGGGGGGGGGGTACAACATTTAAAAATAATTAAGGTTTTCTTAATAAACTTATGGTGTAAAAAGCTTTTATTAGGAAATAAAAGCCCTTAAAGGGGGTACCCTAGAAAAGGTTGTTTTAGACACAAGGAAGCAACAGCTTTTTTTATTATTATTAGCCCGCAACATCCCATTATTGAGCAAGGGCCTCCCCCATAAGGGGGGTTGTTGATCCACTCTCCCATAGTGATCAATCCTCGTCGGAGAGAGAACAGCAGTTTATCATTTGCAAAACTTTTTGCATCGTGCGCGTTTATGATTTTAAGATAGTTTAATATTATAAGCCTGTGGATTATTTTTTGTATTCCTATTCGTGTTATTTGTACTGCTATACAATATTTTTACACCATTTCAAAAGTAGGTACGTATATATTTGCATGCGTCCAAACGTCCCTGCGTTCGATAGTACCTGCGTCCAAACGTCTCCGCGTTCAAACATCCCGGCGTTCAAACGTCTCCGCATTCAAACGGCCGCGTTAAAACGTCCCATTCCGAAAGAATTCTGACGAAGTAGCTGAAAATACAATAATTGTAGAAGTTGTAAGTCGTTATTAATGCTTATACTTTTTAATTAAGTAGTCATATACTTTAACGTCTTAAAAATTCTACTCTTTTTTTCTAAAGTTGAGTATCAATACTTATATCAAAATTCATGCTCAATAATCAAAAATGAAACAAATCTCATGCATTACAATCGGGCTCACAGTGATTATTTTTTTAAAGTGTTATTGAAATTGAATTACAGGTTTAGGTAAAAACAGAAGCTGTTTTCCACAGCCAACCTTTATTGAACATTTTATTGAAGATGCTGTATTTATATTCCAAATTTGAAACTTTTCATAATTTATCTAGTTCATGGCAACATTGCATTACGTCATCCATTTAATCGATCACGTGGACGAAAACACAACCATACATAACCTCACATAACCCTTAAAATTTTGCTTAGAAAAGCGAGGTGTTGTAAAATAGAGGTTATTATAAACTATTCCATAAAATGGCAAGTTCAATTAAGAAACGTGCTGTAGATAAAAAATCAGAGTCGGAGAACGAAGGAGACTTTAATATGGACCAGGTTAGCAATTTTAATTAAAAAAAAAAAACCGACAATCGGAAAAAGTTTACTACTTATGTATATTCGTTTGAAGGAAATTCAAGCAGATTTTGAAGGAAGAAGTCCCGAAGGTCAAGATTTCAACGGAATAAGGCAATTGTTGAAGCAGGTTTTCTTAAAGGAGCACGTTGATGTCTCGCAGCTGACTGATATGATCATCGCACAAGAGGGAATCGGTAGTGTACTTAAGCAGAGTTGGAATGATGAGGATGATGATGACGAGGATGACACATTAACAGAAGCATTAGATGTGTTCGGTGTAACTACTGTTGTAAATTTGTCTTCTCATCAGGTAATTAATTGATTTTTTTTATTGTCCCACAACTTGAGGTATTGTACATTTTGCTTATACTCTAGGAAACGCCAGTTGTTCAACAGTTATTTGAGCTAATGCAGCGGTTGGCCAAACAAAATGCAGATGAAGCAACAAAAGCAAAAATAGACAAGGTCTTGTTTAACTGTAAAAGAATAGGTTTGTTAATCAATGAACGGTTTGTTAACCTACCAGCGAAAGTGGCCGACCCTTTGCTTTCCTCGCTTCAAGCTGAAATAAAAAGAATGACCAAGAGGGATGTTTCATATGACTTCGAGTATTTTGTTGCCATTTGTAAGCTATATAAATCCAAAGGAAAGAATTGTAAGTTGTATATTACAGTAAACATAAATGTGATTTAGGTTTATTGAAAATGAAATTGTAATTTGTTACAGCTCAAGTAACTTTCTCAAATGCTGAAGAAGAAATTTTCAGCAATGAGGCAGAAGTGAGTTTAGAATACAATGTAACCTCACAATGTGATACAGCTCTTGGAGGACAGTGGGCAGAGGAGGACACTGAAATGATACCATACCGCAGAATTGTATTTATTCCAGGAAGTAAATTTGAACAAGTTATACAAAAAGTTAAAGAATTTGTAGCTTAAGTTTGTACTTCTTTAATAAACACTATGTATTGAAATATTTTATCTGAATTTCTAATTTAAAATTGGAAGTGAAGTAAATTTCTCCTTCACAGTGAGATATTTTACATTTAAACTGTACGAAGTGTTGTGATAATAATTAAAGCTTTAGTTTATCCAACTTGTGCTTCCAAGCAGAGCAGAGATAGTTATCTAGTCTTTTGTTTCTTACTTCCATTTTCATGCATCCAATATTTATATTTGTTTTAAGATTCGCCCAATCTTATTCTATATTTTCCTAAACTTGCACTTTCATTGTTTACTTTGTTGTCAATCTCTCCTGTATTAATAAAATATAAATTGCACAATCAATTAGGATATTAAGACTATCCTACAGTTCTCGACTTATATAGATTAAAAGGGTAGCTAGAGGGGATTAAAATAAAGTATTCTTTTGTTATAAACTTTCGATGATGACCCAATAATAAGAAAGTTACAGCAACTTAAAAATTAAATCAAGGAGTATTTGTTAAAAACTATGGTTGTAACTTATATTATAAATTCAAATTGGGCATATTTGAAAGTTAATTCAAAAGTAATGGTTATTAAAAATTACCTATCTTATAATGAATGCTCAAAATTGGTATCCACTTATTAAG
>JABXWE010041136.1:0-10002 GCA_014611495.1 Limonius californicus | reverse complement strand
TTCGTGGTAGTGCGCAATGTTCACTCACAAACAAGGTTAAATCAGTCAAGTTATACTAAAACAGATATGAATCCCAGCCGAAATATTTCGTTGTACAGCCTTATAGACTGCAAGTATCAGTATTGCATACTCATAGCAAGTATTAAGCGAGATCATAGAATAGTCGGTATCTTACTTATAATTATATAATATTTGTGTTATTACCACGTAATTAATGGATATTTAGAAAGTTCCTGTGCTAAATTTTGCAAAGTTATTTTATTTACTAAAAAATCATGAAACTTCCTGAAAGAATTCACAATAATGATTTGAATTTTGGAATTTTATTTTGAATGTAAATGTGAATTAAAAATAATTGCTTGCAGATCCTGATAACCACATTCCCGTTTTAAAACGTGGCAGCAAAAGTGCCACAACACAAAAACTAGGATATTTAAAGCATAAGCAAAAACTGATTTGTTTTCTTAAATATTTGGCAAGCGTTAATAAAAAAATCAATGTATAAAATACCATTAACATAGTATATGCACTGTGATCATTGTATCTTATAAAAAGTAGGTAGGCTACACCTCCCATATCTGCATGGAATGCATAGTTAACTTTTCATTCTCTCCGGGAGAATGTACAGGATCGGCGGACTTAGCAATACGACAATATGCACAAAGATACCCGGATAGACCTCTTCCCTTTAGGCGTTTGGAAAGAAATTTGCGGCAATATGGACAGTTTTCGGGACGGCTCACTGGTAAGACAGCCAGGCTTTGGATGTAATAGTCCGAACGCTTCTCGGTTCGAATCACTCCAGGGGTCGGAAATTTTTCTAATTTTCTGGGTGGTCGGTACTGGGTTCCCGTCTCTATTTGCCATTGGAATCAAATTAATGGCACTCCTCGTATTACGGTCGCATTAGAGGAGTAACAAGACCATACACAAAAACATTCACACACCACGCAAGTCAAAAGATAGAAGTCATTTCTCTTATATGAGTGAAAGGACATGAGGGTAACTACGACAATGAGGAGGCTGATGAGATTGCGAGACTGGCCTTCGAACAACCTCTTTGGGGACCAGAAACCGTTATTCCTCTATCTCTGAGGAGATTAAGCTTTATGCTATACCATGAAACCCTAACAAAACTTCAGACGAAGATGGCTAAATACTGAAAGTTGTCGTCATGCAAGGGTTGCTATTACTGCACCCTCGCCAAAGACAGCTAAATTTTGTGTGCAACTGTCCCGCAAGAACCTGAGACTAGTTGTAGGTATCTTATCTGGACACTGCACAGGATGGGACCAGCGGACAGACCAAACTGTCGAGGATTCAACGGAGATAACGAGACGGCAGAACACGTCCTTTGTCACTGTCCAGCTCTCGCAACAATCGGAGAGGATTCATGTTGGGAGACTTTTGGCCCTATATGGCCAAAATTGGTGACACCCCAGTTGCGGATGTCCTCAAGTACATCCAAAGGATTGGATGGCTTGGGCGATTCCCAAATTGGGCAGCTAGCTGCTGCGGATGCAACACAATGGGCCCACCTCTGTGGCCTAAGTGCACGTGAGAACTCAGTCTCCCAAATCTCACAATGACAATAACAAATCCTCATATAAGCCAACGAGCAGTTGCAAGAACTGTAGGCTGTAGCCACAGTTCAGTATTTAATATTTTAATAGCAAGTCGGATTAATCCTTACCACGTTACATTAGTGCAACACCTTACGGAACATGATTACCTACGTCGAGTGCATTTCAGCAAATTTTTAAGAAATGAAAGTACTACTGATCCATTGTTTTCTATTTTCTGACAATGCGACGATAATGGGTGTGTAAATACACACAACTGCCATTTCTATGCACAAGATAACTCACATTGGATTCGGCAAGCACACTTTCAAAGAACGTTTACTGTAAACGTGTGGTGTGGTATCGTTGATCGCCACTTCTGTGAGGAAAATGTGTTTATAATTTTTAAATTACTACGTCTCCTAAGAGATAAAGCACTCGAAGAAGAAGAAGAAAATGATTTGCCTCAATGTTTAGAAGGCATTCTTCTTTATGTTAGACAGTGTATGTAGTTTCAAAATGAAGGAGCACCTGACCACTTCTCCATAGAATTGCAAAAAATACAAAGATGAAACTTTCCACAACAGATTAATAGCAAGAGGCGCAATTCATCCTTGGCCTCCACGTAGTCCGGGCTTAACTCCGTTACATTTATTTTTGTGGGATAACGTAAGAAACGACATTTACGAAACTTCCGTAGAAAACTCGGGAATATTTACATGAAATAATTATTGAATCGTATAGGTCAATCACCCTATACATGCTAACTCGTGTTAGAAATTCTCTTCTACGGCGGATTGACTTATATGAACAGTAAAGTGGACGGCAGTTTGAACTTTCATTAAGTCATTATTAAGGTTATTTTTTGTTTTTATTTAATTTATGTTCTTGTTCCTATTATTGTTATGTCAACATATTTGTATGTCTTGGCTTTTTCTGTTTGTTTTGTTTAAATTATAAATGTACCTATTGCAAAACTGCATTTTATTTATCAGTAAATAGTTTCATTGTAGTTTGTTAGTACATCCAACGTAACTATTCTGGATTTTTATTTATTTAAACAATGTTAAGTTTACTAAGATACCTATGGAATACAAACAGCTGTAATGTATGCATCCTACCTACGTGTTACAAGATAAAGTAAGTAGGTACTTTGTGTTGTGCCAGCCTATACTAAATACATACGTCTAAACAAAAGTATTTTAGCATGATCAATAAAACCGTACAATAGATGAAAGGAAATTCATTTTCCGTCAAAGTAATTCATCACGAGGCGCTCAATATTTCGTGATTAAAGTCAAAATTTCATTTTTAAAATCAGAAACCATCTGTTGACTTCAGTCGTATAATTTCTAATTTAAAGATTAAACGTAACTCTTGATGAATACATAATCTTTCTCAGAGCCGGCGTTAGCGTTTACACCGCTCGGGTGAAGACATGCATTTAACATCCCTGATACCCCCTACAAGAAAATGAAAAGAACATTTAAATACCTTATCTATTAGAAGTGGGAAGAAATTTTTCAATGTTGGAAATTTTAATTTTATTTAAATAAACTATTTTAATTTCATTTACATTAATACAATAGTTTAACTGTTCGTTATTTTCATTCGCGAAAACGAAAAGGTACTTCTATAAAATTTTTAAAATGCCACTGCGTGCCACCAAAAGTTCTAAGATGCGCAAAGTAAACAAATCTGCCCGATTGTGAATGTAAGAGTACATGATGATCTTCCTTAGTCAATCAATACTCAACTCGTGCCGTGTAATAGAAATAAAACAAAAAATATAATACCTACGCCTGAAAATACTATATAAATTTATGAATATTTGCCACCTCTCGGCTTTTGCCGCCCCGGGCAAATCCCCCCTTTGTGCGTTCGGTAGCGCTAACCCTAATCTTTTTAAAGCTTTAAACTTACAGAAAGCGCCATTATATAAAAAGATGCTCACGAGTCTATTTCTAGTCGCTTCACTATATTTGCTCCGGTATAAAACGAAATGTATATTAATTTTTATTCTCGCAGGAGGGTAGTCCGTGCTGGCATCTATCTGCATACGCATATGATCTTCTGTATTTTAAAATGAATGTTAATCCTGGATATTGTTTATTTATTATTTAATAAATGTTGACAAACCTAGCGTGGTATATAGCATGAAGCTTAACCCACTGTTCAATTAGTATTTTGAAAATTTCCAAAATTTATACACTAACCGTAATTGAAATAGTAGGTAGAAGATTAGAAAATGGGATTACTTTCCCAATGTTGTTGACTCATCACAACTACATATAAAATAGTAGTTAATTTGGTTAATTCCCGGGCATATTTATTTTTGCGTGATTATAAAGTTTCACCCAGTTAGAATTTGTTCAGAAGTATAACAAATTTTACTTGATTTCCAAGTTAAGCAAAGCTGCCAAGAAGATGACTTGTTTATTCCAGTTTCGATTTGGTTACGAGAAATTATATAGACACACGATGTGGGCAGAGAAAACATATAAGGGAACACCGAACACGTATTAATTCACGAGAATTACTTTTTCAAATTGTGCCTCGTACCGCATCTGCCAATGATTACTTATTTAATTCATTTAATTATTTAATGTCAGTCTATTTCCGCTACTGCGAAGAATTACAGATTAATTAATTAATTAATTATTTAAAATAATTTATCACAACACTATCTAAATAACGATTATGTTTCCCCAGTCTAATTTCTTGATATTTTTGTATTTGCTAATTGAACACCGCCGAAGAGGAGACTTTCTAAACCATTACTCACGTTTCCAATCTGTCGAACTAAATTATTTTTATAGTACCGATTGCTTTAAAAAAGGTAAATATTATGCGATATAGTATATCATATAAATTAGTGGTATATGCCGAGTAGATCAGCTAAGCTCCACCTCCCCCTTAACGGTGCCTGACGCAACCTAGCATACGAGGCTTGTTCAACTGAAACCCATCTTCCACCAACTTAACCTTGAAAACGAATGCAATAATTCAAATGAAGTTTGTTAATGTTAGTAGTTTTCGTAAGCAACGCAATAATAAGTTTCTGGCGTTTGAATTTGATTCTGACTTTTTAAACTTCGATTTTTAAATGGCGTTTGTTGTTGAAAATCCCTCCAAGTTTGATCAACGTGCGGTCCTACAATGTTTATGCGCTGAGGGTGTGCAGCCATTGCAGATTCATACGCGAATGCAAACAGTGTATGGAAATGCATGTATGGCGTACCTAACTGTGAAGGAATGGTGCCGAAAATGTAAGAATGGAAAAGGGGGGAGTATGCATTAGCCGCGAGCAGGTGTATAGTGTACTGCATTAACAGAAAACGATATGGCATGGGTGGAAGGCCTTATTAGAGCAAATCCTTGAATTTCAATTAGAGAAATTTCAGCAATTGTTGGTGCGACTGTAGGATCTGTCCATAGTATTGCTCGTAATCTGGGTTACAGCAAAGTTTGTTCGCAATGGATTCCTCGTCTCTTGTCTAATGAACAAAAATACTTGGGCTTATCTCTGCAACACCTCACATACTATAGGCAAAATGGTGATGACTTTCTTCTGTCAATAGTTGCCTGTGACGAAACTTGGTGCCATTACTACGAGCCATCCAGTAAGTTATCGTCGATGCAGTGGAAACATTCACGTTCACCACCACCGAAGAAGTTTAAAGCACAGCCTTCTACAGACAAGGTAATGTTAACATTTTTTTGACCATGAAGGACCCTTGTTGATAGAGTTTAAGGAACCTGGAGTAAATTTCAATGCAAATCTGTACAATGAAACTTTGAACAAGTTTCATCAAGCGAAACTTACGCGTGGGGTCACTTCACTGCACGACAATGCTAGACCTCATGTTGCTAATGAAGTAAAGGAAAATCTGCAACGAAAGAAATGGAGGGTTTTAGAGCATCCACACTATAGTCCGGATCTATCGCCTTGCGATTTCCATATTTTTGAACTGCTGAAAAAGGCGTTAAAAAGTCGGCATTTTGAGTCTGACGCAGAAGTACAGATAGCTGTAGAAGACTTCTTCAACCAGCAGCCACAAGCATTCTAGGAGCAGGGTATACGTCGGTTAGTAAAACAATGCGATAGATGCCATAACTGTGACGGTAATTATTTGTAATTGAATTGTTGAATAAATTTCTTATAAAGTAAAGATGGTTTTCAATTCAACACACCTCGTAGATACAGCAAATATGACCTGAACGCAAAGAGATGCTTGGAAAATCACGTCCTAGATCTCGCCCAATCAAAGTCCAGCATAGTGAAACATAAATCATTTATATAGTTCCGCATTTCCATTAGAAGGGTACGTGCTGATAATTCATTTATTGCCACCGACATAAATACTAAACATGTTGAGGGCTTTATGTGACCTATTTAAAATTATGAGTCGAAACGCCCAAAAATATATGGTCGTCATATTAGAACCTATTAGCACCTATTGCCAAAAACGTCGTAACACTAATGATTGATCGGAATTGCAGATTTGTTTGTTTTGATTAGCTACCACTTACGCTGTCGATGTCACGATTTCAACAAAATCAACCTGATAAATATAAAACATTGGCTCAATATCCCTGCCACCCGAAAAATGTTTAAACTGGTAAAAGAAAAACGCAAAATGCGTATGTGTTTTACACTTGCATTATCTTGTGTCATGTTTTATAAAATTAATTTAAAGTAAAAATTGTTGTGGTTATGAATCTGTCTGCCGATAAAGAATTAGTGTATGTACATTCTGGTCAAACCCTACTGTATCAGTATATATTAATGTGGGAATAAGTTGGCTGCAACTGGAAGGACTTATAAGTCAACCAAATATATAAACACTATTGCAAGGGCTCATTAATTTTTTACAAACACACATGGGCAGGAAAGTAAAATACTACAGTAAATAGTTTAAGGGCAAATACATTTTTTTAAGTTTAATTAATGACGGAAAAGTAGGTATCTATTGATCTAGTATCTGTTGTAGTTCCGCTAAAGAACGTATTAGCTTCTTAAATAACCACTGCAATCAATAATATTTTGCTATTAAATATGGAATTTTGAATTATCTACGATTTACATCGTAATGGAAACTCACAAGGGGCCAGAAGGTCTCCTATCATTAATCCATCAAAAAATATGATCGTAAGAGTACCTAATCAAATGTTTTTGTAAAAATTCAGATTATAAAATTGTAGTTTAGATTTTGCAAACGCTCTACATTCAAAATTTGGCATTTCTGTTCTGTTTGACAAATGAAGTACCTATGTTTCCCTATTCTTTTCTCATTGTTTCAAGTGGTGACCTTGTTAATATTATTGGTCTATTGGTATTTTATGGAACATTAAAAAGGCTGTATAATCTTAAATGAGTCATTGTTAAATCATAAATTGCAGTCTTTGTTGATTCAGTACAAATAGCTGTAATATTATTTTAATTCGATAAATACGCGTCGAAAATGGCGACGAGGACGCTGGAGCGGACTCTGCAGTGAAATGTAAAATATATAGGTACTTCTTGTATTATAAAAAATCTCTAACAGTATCGCCTTAAACTTTATTCTCATCTAATTTAGTTAAATCTAATTTTAACGGAATTTATCCTTCCTTTAAGTACGTACTGTAGTGTTATAAAATAAATAACATACAGGGTGCCTTAAACATGAAGACCGTGCTTTTGGGATTTGATTGACAATGCTACTGGTGCAGCTAGGGCATATACGGAAAGCTTTCCAAATGTATCCTCCCAAATAGATACAATTCACATATTGTTAAAGAGAAATGGTCTACATCAATTTCGGCCGCAAAAAATTCCAAGATTTGCTTGACGGGGATAGAGAGCTTCGAGCAAATTTTTGCAGATGGTTGTTCCATAGCATAAACATGCATTTAAATGTATATTCTGTTACATACTGCGACAAAATAAATCTAGTACTACCGTATAATAACAATTGTCAACGAACTCGACGACCGGTGCACTTTATATGAGATCAAATTTGCCACATCGTTCATTTCTTAATTGTTGGAAATTATTATATTTAAACGTATTTTCTGCTATATTTGGCCACAATATAAAGAAAATTCTACCGTAGAATAACACATGGCAACGAACTCTACAAGCTATGCACTTGTAATGAGATCAAATTTGCCAAATTGTTCATTTCTTAACTGTCGGAAATTATTGCATTTAAATGTGTTTTCTGCTATATTTTCATACAAGATAAAGCAATTTATACCGTAGAATAGCAACTGTAGACGAACGCGAAGAGCGGAGCGCATTAAACGAGATCAAATTTGCCAGATCGTTCATTTATTAACTGTTGGAAATTATTGCTTTTAAATGTATTTTCTGCTACAGTTTGCCGCAAAATAAAGCAAATTCTACCTTAGAATAACAACTGTCAACGAACTCGACGTGTTGTGCACTGGAAATGAGATAGTTTACAATGATCCACTTTCATTGAAAACATTGCCAAAACAGATATTTAAATACTCATAACCTACATGAATGGAGGGAGGGATGAAAACTCTTACTCAATACGCAAATCTTATCAAAGACGATTGCAGACCATTTCTTGATTTCGAACGTAATTCCGAGGAAAGGATAGTTGGTTCTTGAGTTGATTACTCATGAAACAGGGTGTTGTTGAAATAAATGATTCTCGCTATTCAGCTGAATTGGCACCAGCAAACTTTTATCTCTTTCCTAAAGTGAAATATGTTCTCAAACCATTAAAATAATAACTTTCCGATTTGTCTGCAAAATGATCGTAATGCAGCTTTGCAATGACATTTCATCTGGATAATGCCTTCCACGGAGGCTTTTTTGAAACTTGGTGCCAGGTCAGAACTGTACAGTGTGCATGATTGACTTTTTCAAAACCGCAAAGCGCCCGAGCAGCAGGGCCGGCGGCGCTACCCCCTGTGTAATATCTGCATTTGCACATAATGGCGGAGTTTTTAAGGGCAGTATATTGGGTCCAACTAAGGAATAAGATTTGTGTTCGCGGTTCACTACTGTGAACAAAAAGTGTTTATTTATAGTTTTAAGTTAAACAGGGCACATTGCAGCACTGCATCGTCGTCAATTCTATCGAAACGTGAGATTCTTCTAAACTAAGTATCGAATTACACTGGCAAGTTTAGTTTATAGACATGTTATGTAAAGGAAAGTAAGATAGAAATATAAAAGAATTTCTTATCATCTGCCACAAACCAATACTATTAGGTAAGTCAGTAATTTCTATTCAGTCTGTTGTTATCACAAGCCAGACAAGTTTTTACGTGTTTACCACTTTGGATTTACTTTACAATTAGGTAATAACCTTCTAAATTAAAAAAATAAACTTAATGATTTCTGAAAAATGAATAGTACCATTGAATTCTACTTCTAATTTATTTCCATGTATTTTGGAAAAACAAATTTGTTCTACAATTAAATTTATTTTTCGTTTTATTACAGAAATAATATTAATCTACCAAATAAATTGCTTCATTCAACAAGTCAATTTATTCAGCCCCTTATAATACCAGCCCTAAGAAAAAACATCACTTTGTGAATGGTTTGCCTTTATTCTTAAATATGGTTCAAATACTTTTGAAAACTTATTGTATGTGATTTACCATTCATATTAGTGTAACACTACCCGCGGTACCAACAATAATGCGCGCAGGTTCCTTTTAACGGCTATTTTATTTATAAAATATCTGAGCACTACGGTACAGTACGGTGATCGACTCCGAACTGCATTAACATAAACAAAATAGCTAGTGTCACCAGCGATTAGGGCTTAAACCCAGAACGTATAAAAGTTTACTCTCAAAATAAAGAAGCCGTCTCGATAATAATTGCAGTTATTATGAATTACTGATTATTAATCCTTTTGTCGGCAATCGACTTGATTTGAAAAATACGTTTAAAGAAAACATTAAATAATTTTCAAGTAATGTTAAATATATTATTTATTAATTGATTCCCATTCCTAAAAATTTGCCGCTCTCAAAATTTGGCACCAGGGTGCAGTACTCCCCTTGCGTATTCGGGTTGCGACGGTCCTGGTCACAATCATTAATTTGTACTTTTAATTACTGTTAAAGAAGTAGTGTCAATATGAAGATTAAACTTAACGTTTCTACTCCAAGTTTAAAAAGTAAAAAAAAAGTTGATTACAATTTCAATGCCTTTCTATCCATTCCTCGATATAAAAAAAAAACTCCTCTTGTATTTACTTACATATCCACTAAATTTACTGTGCACAGGGTGTCTCAAAATTAACACGTCAACTGCCGCAATACCGAAAAAATGCCCCCCCCCCCCTCCCAGACCACCGGTTTAAACTGGTGTTTTTATTCCTTAACATATTTATGTACAGAAACGACATCTTATTCGTAATATTAAAAATTATATTTTTTTTAGTTGTCGCGCACTGGGCTT